>SNQJ01S0071840.1:75477-92388 GCA_010110895.2 Picea sitchensis | reverse complement strand
TAATTTCACACGCTCATACATATTCTCGACTGTCAATTGCTAAATTGAAAGATAACATTTTTTTATTACTGTTGTGTGCATGGCTACATTGGCTCTTTGATTATACGTAACTACTTTCTCATTTCTAATTAGCGTAGTGTAGGTAGGATTTTGTTTTCAAGTTTTTTTATTTTTTTCAAATAAGTATGCTCTCCTCCGCACTTCGTGCGATCGCGAGGATCAGAAAATAGGAAGACTGACTGATTGATTTTAGGAACATCAATTAAATGACAAAAAGAAAAAATTTCCTAATCTATTTTTCGTCTTCCATTTGCTCATAAATTTTTATTTTTTTAGATCCTTGCTAAATAAATTTATAAGTTTGCCAAATAATTATTTTTTTTTGTTTTGTTTATTCTTTATTTTGAAAACTTAATAGAAAAATAAATAAATAAATGAAATGGTCGCGCACCCTCCATCTACAAATCAAAAACAGTAAGTGCATTAAAAATTTATATATATATAAAATTAAAAAAAAAATGAATAAGAAGGTCTAAAATTTATAAGAGGTAGGTGACAAATAACTCTCACACAACAACCCTCCCAAGATCCAAACTCATTTTTAAACTTCAGCCTGGTTTATTTTTGGTTTGCGCACCATGTTTTTGCCTTCGTCCCTTATCCTGTAGACCCCTAGAGATAACCCTGTAATAAAAAATATCATATGTGCAGAAATCATCACATAAGCTTGATCGAACAAATAAATGTCAGCAATTTGCAATTTCACCAGAGTTGAGATCTAAACCTGCTATATCAAGCCAAATGTTTCCCATATGAGGTCCATTGCATGATTAATTGCCTCTACCTCTATGCCCAGTATTTTCTTTGACTCTGCTTTGTGGATGATTGCCTTTTGTCTGCCTGGTACATTCATTGATGAAAAATCAAGGCAAACGTATGGAAACTAGAGGTGCTCTCCCCAGTCTCATTTTTTTTCCTATCTAAAAGTACAGTCATATTGGTTAAAAGCTGAAGGTTTATGGAGAAACTTTGTCGATGCTATAAAAAAAAAATAGAAAATGTCAAAAGGAAAGCAAGAGAGTGGAATGAAGGCGGTTACTTATTGATTAACAACTCCAGCAATGCATGGACATTATTTAATACAATTTCTGCCAGATGAGATCCACTCGTACATTCAAACGAAATAAAGAGATATTTCTGCTGGAGGTTGCAAAATTAAATTTTGTTTATATTGAAGTGGCCCACGTCTATAGTTCTAGGCTAGCATATTTAGATAATTACAATGGTTGGCATTTGCAAAATTATCTGGCAGTTTTGTTGATGGAAATTGATGAAGATTTTTCGGTGATATTATTTCTAAACCATCACACTATATCAAGGCGACAGTTCTAACCATGTGCAAAAGGTCATTTGCTTGCGTTTTCTTATATGCCAATGTTCTTTCTGATGGGCTACCTCAAGATGGCAGAATGGAGTGACAGTTGTTTGCGTTTGGATTCTTGGGAAAATGCAAATCTGTCTATAAGAAATGTGAAGTACATGCCATCCCTAAAATGGTGCATTCACAGCTCAGAAGAGATCCTCTCCATCTGAAGACTATGGCTTCATTTTTTTACAAGTTGACAGACAATGGACCTGCTGTATCCAATCTCACCACAACTGAGGATGCAGAAACTCTACTGGACTCACGATCCACAAATGTTGTTGGTTTTTATGACTCATTAGAGGTCACTGAAAATGAGGAGTTTTAAGTTGCATCAAGGCAAGAAGATGATGTGTTATTTTATCAAACAACTAGTGACAGTGTAGTTGTTGTTCTTGGAATTAACACAAAGGCAAAGCGGCCAACATTGGTACTATTGAAGAAGGAGCCTGAAAAAAATATCCCATTTTGATGGAAAATCTGAGAAAGCTCCCATCTCTTAGTTCATATTTGCAAACAAGCTCCCATTAGTGACGACCTTCACTAGGGAAAGTACTAATATGATATTTGGCAGTTCTATACAGAAATAAATCCTACTCTTCACATATGCCAAGCATTAGAACCTGTATATAATAAACTTGTAACACATCTTCGTGGGGTTGACTCCCTTGTCTTAGCTAAGATGGATGGTACAAGTAATGAGCATGCTAGGATCAAGTCTGATGGGTTTCCCACGATTCTATTCTATCCAGCAGGAAACAAGAGTTTTGATCCTATTACTTTTGACGACGATCGCACTGTCAAAGGATTTTACAAATTCCTAAAGACAAATGTAGCTATTGCATTCAAGTTTCCCAAGAAGAGCACACCTGAAAATGTAGAGGCTACTCCAGTTACTCAATATAGCAGTGCAACAGAGAAAATATTCGAGAAACATGGCCATTATATGCGGGGTTGTTGGAGGCGGATTGCTCATCTTTGTTGTATGCCTATTTATAATTCAAAAAATTGATACCCGCGATTCTGCAGAGATTAGTCCATCTTAGATAAACAAAAGAAGGATCGTTGTTCAATCCCCAATTGGTGTTTTGGACACATTGATTAAAGAAACAGAATCCTAGTGGTCAAAGAGAGATGATGCCCACTGTAGATAACCCAGTCTATCGCCTGGTTGGCGATGGCATTCCTGAGGTGGACGAGAGGGTTATCATCATCTTCAGTGCACCAAAATAATGGAAGGTGGACTGGGGTGATGAAGATGATGATGTTGTATTAGTGGATGACAAGAATCCACTTTGTACTGCTCAAGACACGTTGTTTAGGGTATTTGCAAGAATTGTTGAGGACGAGTGTGGATCTGATAATGAATACGAAGATGTTGTTAAGAAAGTGAATGTTCGCTTACTAGTTCTGAATAATCAAATTGGTTGTCTGCTTGGGAGAGGTGAAAAGTTGTAGAGAAAATGAGAACTGATATTGATACAGCGTGGGCGCCACAAAGGTGAGATACAAAGGCACCATGTCTCAGATCTCAGGAAGCAACATCAGTTCCAGGAAGGATAGGAGAGGGCTCGTCTTGGCTCTGCCAGGCAGCAGTGATGCCAACGATGGGATCATAGCGAGGATGGACAATAGTGTAAGGCAGTCTCTCGTCCAAGAGGGCAACCTCCAACACCACCTGTTTCTGCAAGAAAGTTCTGTGGAGTACCCGCAAGTTTTCCTGGATCGCGGGCACGACCTTCTCGTCCTTGTTGTTCCACTCATGGACCACGAGCAATAGCTCATCGATCTCGAGATTCAACAGGCCATCTTGTTGGGTGCTCCTCCGGTTTCTACTAAACTATAAATGTTGATTTTAGCTCCTCTACCTCGCGATAATCTCTTTTGAGAAATTTAGGGTTTGAAGAATTTAGAGTTTTGCGTTGTGTTTTGTCAAAATTTAAGGTTTGAGTGTAATAATAAAAATCTTAGGTCAAACATAATTTAAAAATAAAAAAATAAAAAAATAAAATAAAATAATATATATATATATATATATATATATATATATATATATATATATATATATATATTGTTTGTTTTATATTTGTTTTATTATAAACAAAACAAATATAAAAATAATAATATAATAAAATTAGGTTAAACTTTAAAATAAAAATAAAACCAAATTGTAAAATTTAAAACAACATAAACAAATAACATTGCAAATGGGCGTTTTTCCCTTGGAACCATGGTTTTACACTAAGCAAACAAACAACATTGAAACAAGCATTAAACACCCACGATAAGAGGTATAAAACCACATTTTATTTATTTTTACTTTGTCACATTTGTCCTTCTTTATGCATATTATAGTTTCGAACATCTCACAAGTTTTTCATGCAGAATTTGTACTAAGTTCTTCATGTGCGCAGTCGATCACATCTTGTTGTTGAAGTGATTTTCAAAAATTACAAACTTTTGAAAAGGGCATGTCTTATTATTTGCCCAGAAGGAGCTAATTCTCGTCTTACATATCATGGCATTTGCAGTTACACATCCACACATTCATAAAACCATTTGCGCCCTAAATCCCTTCCGCACATTTCTCCTTCAAAGAAGATTGTTTATCCCTATGTTGAAGCCATCTTCCATTGAATTGTCCTTCATGAATTACTTTTTACACCTATCTTTAAATTAGCATACATCTCTTTAGCTTTTTCAGTTCAGTTTTCCTTGTCAATAAAACTATCTAGCTCCCTTTCCCATGTGACTACATTGCCTTGTCATACACAATGTTACTACTGAGATCTTTTCATGTATATAGTCCTACCACTCTTTTATCAGAACTCTTGTTGATTGATGTGGGATTCCTTAAAGACCACCTTTCAACAATCTTGCCCATCGACCTCAACACACCTTATACGGGATATAGACTAGAGTCCATTTTGAGTGCACGGGGCTTACGTACCTTAATGTAGAGTTTTCTCACTAACAATGGGAATACTTCAATTTCCCTTGATCGTCGGATCTTGCACGTGGCTCCACATCGACTCATTCATTCGCTGCTTTGCAAGATGTACCGAGGTACCTTAGCACTCAGTAACATCAATGATAGGTTACTTTCACATTGGTTAACGACATTTGTTCATCATTGGTGGTAATCCAATGACTTCTCTTCATGCTCGACATCGGCACATTCATTTGCATGACTAGAGTTGTACCATTGGTTTTGTAGTGGGTGGAGACTATACACTTTTCATGAATATATCAGCAGTTACAACAGCATGAATTCAACCATACGAGGAATTTTCACAGTTCCACATTTTCTTACTTTCTCTTTTCCATGATTCATTCATTAGTAGTTCAGATCCCTCCACTTCACATTCTCTAATCCATTGACAATCGCGGCTACAACACAGGTCTTTCACATGATCCTAGAAACAACATCTTCCATGCTCTAGAAGTCATGGAGCCTTATTCCTATTGCATAGTTCATCAACATTTTGGGTGAGATGGAGGTATGTTATTTTCTAAACTTTAATCATGTAATTCCTCAATTGCTAGCAATGAATGATTTGGAAAATTCCCTGATCTAGTTCCTTTCCTTTTCACTTCTATGACATGCCCACGTTGCATGAGGATATGCAACTAGTTTAGTTGGGGGGTAGGGGACATTATTTACTATCATCCCTCCACTTTTCCACCATCTTTATTCCATTTTCATCTCATTTACTATTTATGAACATTTCTTTTCCAACTATACTATGTTGCACTTTTCTTTATAAGCATTGATATACATATTGGCATGATTCCCAAATATGAAAAAGGGATTTCTCATACTCAATGATGTTTCCTTATGCACACTTATAGCATGTATTTTCCAGTAAGAATATGGGAAATTATTATAATAAAAACAAGAGAACAAATAAATGAAATGAATGTTTTGGCACGAATTCAACATTCTTATATTCATGGTTGTCACACAGAACCAACCATAAATATAGAGAATGCCATTTTATTACTCATGTAAATTCCATCCTGGAAACATTCATTGTAATCACTCAAAGCCAGCATCCAAATGTCAAAATTTCTTGAGAATATCAATACATGGTTGCATGGGGACATGCAACAAGTTAAGTTGGGGCTATGTTGGAACCAGTAATGTCCTATTCTCATCCACCTTTTCTTCATCATTTCTTCATTTCATTTCCCATTAACCTTTCTTGATATCATTTCCATAAATATAATTGGTTCCTGTATTCTCCACTTTATTCATGTTAGTATTTAAAGGAATTTGTAGTGAGATGTTAAATCGTGTATGTTTTTCATATATATCTCAAATATGTGAGCTTTGTAATGTGTAAGAACATGTGAAGGATTAATTCAAAGGGACTTCACGAATATTTCCTTCACCATTTCAATATTTGAAGATAATTCAAGGCTAATCAAGGAGAGATCATGGAATTTGGTTGGAATATCTTATCCATGATATATGAGAGATATGTGTGAGAATTTGAAGGGATGGTATTTTTGTAATAATGGGAAATAGGTTGAGAGAAAGGTGGATCTATAATAATGAGATGGTTATCTTATCTTCAAGGCTCTCATGTATAAAGAGAGTGCTCTCTCTTCATGACTCTGAATTCAATTAAGAACAATTAAATTCAATCAATTGTAAGTATGGGAATTAAGAGTGATCATTAATGGTAGTCCATTAGGATTGAAGAAGGGATTCTTAGCTTTGATTCATGGTTTGGGTTATCATGCTTTTATTATTTTGTTATGAAGATTGGTTTGATTATTGTAAATAGAAGATTGCTTCAATGGCGTGAGCTCACATGTTGTTGTGTCATTCAATTCTTCACATGTTGTACTTTCTTTTTCCCTTCATGTAGTTCTCCATTTCCTAGATTTAATTTATGCATAATTTCTCATTCCTAGATTAATTTAATTTACACAACTATATTAATTCAATTCAAATTAGGTGTGTTTGATTAATGATTCTATTTTAGTCTTGTGTTAGATTAATGATCCAATTTCGGTTGTAGCTTAAACATTAGATTAGATTAGTCCTGCTTCAATCTTGCATATACTTCGTGTGTGCTTCATCAGTTTACGAAACCTAGGTTGACAAATTAGATAGTTGGGTAAATACTACAATGCAATTAATTCAACATTAGTTCGGCCCAATTTAATGACTATCATTCCCTTGTTATAGTTGTTGTTCCCTTTACATGAAGTGCCATTCATTTGAATAGACCAACTGATGTTCTCTTTATGATTTTTGTTCCTTTATAGGTGTTGCATCTCTAGAGGAGGAGGTATTGAAAGCAGTGAAAATAACTATGTAGAAGGCGACAAATTAGCAGCTTGTGCAGGTGCCTACCTTTAGTTGCATAGAGAGGTTGTTTTAAGGACATCTTTAGATCCCAACACATACCATGGGAAACAAAAGATATGTCAACAAAATCATGAATAGAACATCAACCAAATTTTATCATGTACCAAATTGTGTACCCACACCATGCACAACATCCATCAACACCATACAATGTGTCATAAGATATCATCAATGGAGTGTATCAGTCATATGCTTCTACAAACATGCCAACAATATTGCATGTACCAATATGACAACCATGTGCAGCTACCAATATGTCAACATGTGCATCACCAACATGCCAAATAAGTGTCATGTGTATCCATCATGAACCAAGTATCATAATCATGTATCTCAATCAATCAAGTGTCTCAAGTAGCATCAATACCATATGTACCAAAATCATCAAACACTTTAATCAGAGTAATACCAATGGTGTACTTTTATCCAATTACTATCATAAAACATATACCATCTATGAGTCTACCAAACATGGCATCACCACTTGTACACCAAGAGCGAGTACATCAACCATGCAGCAATGCATGTATGCCAAATCCATAAAACATATGCCAATCAGACTACTAGTAGGTTGCCTCTGCCAATGTGTAGAAGTGTACCAATCATGTATCAACTATACAGCAAGCTATGAATCATCAATGATGTACAACATGATCACCTCATTAACTCACTAACTACATGTCCCAATATGTAGTCATGTACTTAAATGCATTACAACCAAATCCAACAAATATGCTACAATAATATATCATAAGATGTATCAATGAAACTCAAATATGTACAACCATGTACACCTACAGATTTGACTCAATCCTCATTCACTACAACAAATACTTAAGGGTATATTAATGATATCTCTAGCTAGCATCGTCAAGATATATTATATAACGAGATTTTCATAACCTCACTATCATAACCATCATTGTTCTTCAACAAAAAATTACTCAATCCATACTCATGGGTTAGTGCCACCCATGAGATAGCCTTTCATTTTATATCATCACATTATATAATCCAATGAAAACCTACAACAAACAATCTCAGAACACAGACAAACTATGTCAAACCACGCACCCTTGGGGTTATACCATCACATCAAGCTGCAACCCTCATGTGCATGGCCTTTTCTGAGGGCTTTACCATATATATCTTTGATCACATTTGCACATGCATCGCTTATGTATGTGACCTATTCAAGGTCCGGCTGCTTATGTACATGACTGTCATCACTCTCACCCATGTATGCTTCTGTATATATCTCACTTGAGCTTCCCTTAGGGATTTTTATTACGCTGCAGTTTGTTCAATCTTCTTTACCGACTTTGTGAAGGTGTCCCTTCTTCTCTTAACTTGAGCTCTAAGCTTCCATCTTTTCAAGATGTCTCCCTTCCTTACTTCATTCCTTCTTTTGGTCATGCCATATGAATTCCTCATCATGGAACTTTTCTTGTGTTTCCAACAGTCCCTGGGATTTGTGTCCGTCCACTTCTGATCATGGCATCTCAAGTTGTGATAGTGAACAACAATGTGACCTACTTGATCCGCATCTCCAACACTTTGTGGTGTTGTAGAATCTTCCATTATCTCTCCTTGCATGAGATCTACATTCAAATCTTTGGCTGACCATATTCATTACATGAATGGCATTTTACCATGAAAATGCTTTCATACCTTTGCTTTGGTGTCCATGCCTTTTGAGCGGGGTTAATGGGATGAAGCTTCTTGATTCCTTCCTTGCTTTGTTCTTTTTGAAACTTTCCTTCCATGTGTGGTTGGTTTGAATTGAGAATGGTGATATTTCATCCTTTGAAATTGAGGTTATATATTACTTCTTTGAGGTGCTTTCTTTATCATGTGTAGCTTCTCCCTTGTATCAAAGACTGATTTATCATTGGTGATATTTGACTTTCAAGATCTCATTCAAGATTTGTGACCTATTCAATAATTTGTTTGACTTTGCTACTTTCTTTCTAAGATATGCTTCATCTTCTAACTTATGGGCAGATACTTCCCCTTTTCATTTATTTGATTCTTCAATAGTTCCTCTACCCTTTTGGCTTCTTTCATTTGGGTCTTGAGATGAACAAAAGTTTTGAAACCATTGTTCAACCCAAATCTCATCATGTACCTTATTGTCTTCTTTTTCATTCTTTAGTCTTTTTATCTCTTCTTCCTTTTCATCTAGTGGGTGCTATTACTCTCTTCTTGTTCCTTGGGCATTCCCTTTAGCTATTGTATGTGCCTTTGACTCTTTTAAGAAACTTCTTAGTGTTATCTGAAGAGATAGCTACTAGTCTATATATAGTAGTGGTCATTTGATATATTCCATATGAACCCTCTTCAAATTTCTCTTTAAGATCCAAATGATTTTTTCTTCTACTTCTTCCATGGGATAACAATCATCAAGAGCTCTACTAGGAAACTATTATTTCTAGATTTTCTTCTTCTTGTAGAGAAAAATTCAACATCATGCATTTTGAATTATTGCAATCAAGGGTTTGGTAAGATTCTTTACCTTCATTGAAATGTCTTCAATATCTTCAAATGAAGGTAAATAATCATCACATGATTATTTGCCTTTATTTGAATTGTCTTCAATATCTTCTTCCTTGCCAACATCATCACATTTAAAATAATGCAATCAAGAGTTTTTGGAGATTCTTTACCTTTAATGATCTTGATGGAGTGGTCTTCAAAATCCTCCTTCTTGATTTGCTATGTCTCCTCTAGATTTAGTCATATATCCTTGGCAGAAGTGAATTGTACCATGCTCTCTTTGATAGGGAGCTTGAGAGTCCACTAGTAATGGTCTTGAGAGCCAATGAAATCATTCTTCTTTCCTTCTCTTTGAGCTGAAAAATTTTATGTGTTCTTCAATGAAACTAATCCACCAATGACTACCTTCCAAATACCTACTCCCATCTCTTTCAAATGAACTCTCATTTTCTACCATTCTCCAGGTAGAATAATTTTCCTCATCAAGGTTGGAACTTCATCATCCATTTGTGTCTATGGATATCCTTCAAAATTGTTAAGTCTTGTAGTGAAGGCCTTCTGATTCCAGTTATTTGGACACACCGACTACAGATCGGACCTAGGACCTGAGGGAAGGTGGATCGTCCATGGGATCCTCACTCAATATCTCTCGAATGAATCTTCAAGAGATATGCACAAGAGATACACACAAGATACAAATTCATAAGAGACCCTTACTTCTTATTTATACTTTCCAAGTGGTTTCAGCGACATATTCCTGGGTCCATAACCCACTTCTAGACCCTTAACCCATTTCTAGGTTACTTAGCTCATTTTCTAAGGTCATAACCTATTTTCCTGTTTAGTGTTAACCACTTTCCATAGTTAGAATTTCTCCATTTCTTTATCATTAAATATTCATCCTTGACTTTTTCCACCTCAGCTTTAACATTTAAATAATAATTTCTTCTTTTCAAAACATTTTGAGAGCTTCTTTTTACCTCATGGAATTCAAATGAAGATTCCTTCTATCTTTAATGGGGCCATAACTCTCAAACCATGAGTTTATGTGACATTGCACCACCATAAATGGCATGACAAGCACTATCCATCTAGGATAGTTCCTTCTAACTCAAATTCACTAATCTTCATCTTATTATTCCACATATAAGCCTTGGGTTCTCAAACTATACTTCAAGGACAAGCTCCAATATAGAAGCATCTTCCTGTGGGGGCTTTCACCATAGGGGGACCACTTTGGGTTTCATCCATATTTAATTCTTAACAACCATGATGATAAGACATTTAAATGATTCATCTTTTTCATCATATATCACATCAGTCCATCTTCATCTATGCATCTTATCAACTAAAAATCATTGATTCATCTTCATCTATCGTCAATATCAATGACAACTCATTGATCCATCAATATACTATGATAAGAAATAATGTATACATTCAATCATCATTTGGTGTCAATAATTCCTTGACATCAATCAATCCATCATCCTTTGGCATCAATCAATCCTTGACATCAATACCTTGACATCAATTAATTAAATCTTTGGCATCAATTCTGGCTTTGATCAACGGTGTTAGCACATTAGGGCATGGGATTAAAGAGAAGGGTTGCTGGAGTGCAAGCACTTTTGGGTTCTAGAAAACGTGTATCCCTTATTTATGCTCCAATTAGATTAAAATAAATGTCTAGGGATAAAATTCTAAAGTTCTATCACTTTATGGATTTAGAAATATAACCCTAGTAAGGATTGTCCACTCAAAATGTTGGACAAAAATTAACCTTGTAGGGAGGAGCAACTACTTATGTTCCTCTCTTGGGGTTTCAACAAACAGAATTGTTGAACCCCATACATTTCTTTTCTTTCACTCTTCCATACATACAATTTCTTTGTGATCCCACAAGAATTTTGCATCATACAATATGCACTTCTCTTTTTCATGGCCTACATATTGTATCATACTTAGTCACTTTCCTATCTTGGTGGGTTCACGGGTGGTGAACTCACAGATGCATATTTTATTCTTTCACAATCTTGCTGCCAACACTTAGTGTATTTTTCCTTTATCATGGACTCGTAGAATCATGGACTTTTGAACTCATAACTCTTTACCAATCCATCATACAAGTCCGATTGATAAATACCAACACTTAACCATTTCACGGACTCACGAACTCACGATTTCGTTTAAATATTTCTTCTATCCCTGACTCCCCACCATGATGTGTCCTATTTATTTCAGACTTCTTGAGTTATATTTAATACCTATTCTATGGAATCAACTGCTAAATTGAATTTATAAAAGGTCATTATTAAATGACATATTTCTCGAAACAATTACATTTATTTTTTATTAATTCATCCATCGAAGATAGAACTTAATTATTCTTATCAAATAAGATCTTATCATTATATCTAAAGAAGTGTTACAAGGAATTTCATCAACCTAGTCAATATGGCCAAGAGAAAAAAATAATTCTGCAAAGATATTCTGAATCTATTCGCCAGAGAAGACCATAACTATGTTGGTTGGAGTCCTAAGCCAGGTATTATTCCAACATTTTTCAAACAAATGCAATTTATAAAATTTGGGCCGTGAGAATAGCTTCGTGTTTAGTTTATGTTCCTAATTTTTACTATAAATAATTAGTCACATGGTGCATAGATAAATTTGTTTAGAATAGAAGGACGATTCCATTATAGAATAAATCTCTATTGTTGGAATACGGAGAGGGGGTGAATTGGTATGAGCACAATTAGTACTTTTAGTCACAATATAAAACCTCCAATGTTCAATAGTTTATCATTAAAATTCAATATATCATATACCATAATTCCAATAATAAACATCCACATAAACACAATACAGAATTTTCACATTGACAATGCATGAGGAAAACCACAAAGGTATTTTCTTATTTATCAAGGGGTGCATTCATTGGAGCACCAACTTCCTATTTCTCTAGCTACAATTGGAGGAGGCTCCAACCCCATATTCTGAGGTTGCAACTTTGAGAGGAGATCAACTCCCTAATTCTTACTAGCTCAACTAGAAGGAGGCTACAACTCCATTTATTTTCCCGTCCATTACCTAGAAATATAAATGTAGACCGTCTGTCACTACATCACCTTAGCTGTGAGAATTGATCATGTAGATTAACATTGTTTTATGATATTTATGTTGTTGCTCTTGATGCTCGATGTGATGTGATCAAATAATTCATTCTAAAATTTGTTTGAAAATTATGCCTCATCTTGTGGAGGACTTTTGACTTCCTTCAAGCTCTAAAATAGATGTAAGTACCATTTGGAAATCTTGGGATTTCAGATGTCAATCAACTAGTAAGCATGTAAAAGACTCTACTTCCAGAATTTGATTTTTTCCCAAAGCGGTTTTCATTAAAAATCTGGCTCCTGACTCATTGGTTCGAGAAATCACTTTAGTTAGTCATTGAAATCTTTCCTTTTCACCAACTAAAGGGGAAAAAAGAGTTGGTGAAAGTGTAGAAGATTCCATAAATGTTTTCTTTCTGCCCAGATTGTGATTTTTTAATTCCTAAACATGTGGGAAGGTGTCAAATGATGGATAATAATTAGGAAGAGCTAAATATCTTCTCATGAAGTTTTAAAGACATGTGGTGAGAAAATAACACCAAATGGAACAATAACTCTTGACATAAAATCCTCCAGGTCATCAAAAACAGATTTTTTGAATCTGTGATTTTCACCTATAGATTGCCAAATAATGCTTTAGTTGTCAAATTCAACTTGTAACCAAATAATGCTTTAGTTGTCAAATTCAACTTGTAATGATCAGATTAAATCTATTTGGTTAAATATTAGGTTATTTTATTGTATTAATTTTTGTACTCTGTTTTCCATATTTAGAAATCCAGATCCATGTTTATAGGATCTGAGATCTATTGTAAAAGATATAAATACCTATCATTTGATAGAAGCAGGGGTTTGATTCTGAATAGAGAACTATATTATGTTGTAAACAGACTTTTACTATGATAATACAAATCACAGTTTTCTCTCTCTATTGATGTCAAATTCTCATTTTCCTTCTGTACTTTTTATTAAGTTGTTTTAGCTACAAAATTATTGTTATATCATTGGTTAGCTCATAACTTGATATTAAGTTGCTTATCATTGTTTATTAAACCCTACACTTTGTATTTGGTTTATAAACATTGTTTTCTCACCCACTTAAAGCTATCATATGACCATTAATTCTTGAGAGCACTGGTTTATTTGATTTTCATTTTTACTGTCTGAGTGCCATACTATAATTGAGTTATCCCATTGATCCACACATGCATAAACACAAAAACAAGTTTTCTTCAAGTTACCAATCATATTTGACCTACAACCTCAAAGAGTTTCTTGAAGTGATAACAAATTGGCGTCATTGCCGGGGAGAGGAGATTAAAGCTCAGCTTCCTTGGGACATGACAAAATCCAACTTTGATGATAGACAAAGTCTGGACACGAATCGGTTGTAATCATCTATCTGGAAACTCCACGAAGGAAGATTCAATGGTGACTCTATTGTTCAAAAATCTAATGGTGACTCCACTAGTATGAAATGAACAAGAGGTATGCTTTTTGCAATTTTTCAAGTATTTCTAGTTACCCTCATCTAGTTCCTAGTAGAGATGAATGGGAACGCAACCTTCCCAGATTTCGAGGAGAAGAATGGGAAGTGCCAGCTGAACACTTGTTGGATTTTCATGACTTTATTCATTGGCTTGAAATTGTACATGAGGATGTTCAAATTAAGTTTTTTAGGCATTCATTAAAGGGGATTGCTCTTGACTGGTGCCGGTCTCTTCCAAGTGCAAGTGTCATCTCTTTGTCATATTTTCATGCTTCTTTTCATGTGTTTTTTAAAGATCAATTTTTAAATGACTTTCTCTATCCTGAGTGTTGTCATGAATTCAATCTTTTGAATAAAGAATTAGACACTCATGAAGAGTATGTTGTTGTAGAGGATACTCTTCATTATGATTGAGAGATTAGTAATCCACACTATGATAACCTTAGTGATGCTTTTGACATTGTACCAAATGCATCTACTATCTTAGGTTGTCATGAAGATCAGATTTTTCCTTCTGAAAACTTTGAAGATGTTCAGCAGATTGACATATCAGTAGGAGACAGTTTCGGATCTATAGCAAATACTAAGGGCAGCCCTCAGCTTTTAGTTTTGCAGACAAAAGGGAATTGCAGAAGGAATGAAGAGAAAGATGATGAGCATAAGGGTCTAGATCAGCAGTCCATCCTATATGTTTCCCCAACAGAGGTTGAGCAGTCTACATTCAGCATTAAGATCATTAAAGGCAGCTTGAAACAACATTTCATTTTTCAGTTGGAACAATAGCAAGGAGAGGTATTTCATTGTGACTTTGATGACCCTATTGTTGACTATTTGGAATCTATGAACAACATATATGTTAAATTATTTTGGTTAGATGAAAATTGGCTTTGTCATCAGTTCAAACTACTTTTCTGTTGGCTATGCATTCAATTATTTTTCGGGTCAAGATCAAGAACATGTTCAGTAAATCAGTATCTGATATGGCTTCATTGGAAGCATGAGTTTACTTGATTGAGCATCAGTACAATGGTTAGAGCAGGAGTAGGCAGTGAATAAGATATTCATATGAGCAAGTAGATCATGTTCAGTTGTTGATTTCTGAAATAAATAGGCAGGCTGCAGGTAGAGAATGTAAGTGTAGAAAATTTGGTCTTCTAAAGATGTAGGTGGCTCAAGAAACAAGTTGAAAGCTACTGGTTTCAAAGGAAACATGCAAGAGTTTAGTGTTTTTCAAATACATAGTGCATTTTAAGTGACAGGCCAAGAGGAATTTTCATTAAATTCCTATGCTAAGAGATCATATAGAGATCGATTCCCATATCTGAATATTACAGATATTGAAGTTATTTCTTCCAAGATGTGAGTGTTGAGTTATTCACCATTCAATAAACCCTCTGTAAATTCATATGGTGTGCAGAAAGAAACCTTGTGGACAGAAGAATTTTCTACAAATATTTAGCAAATATCGAAACACAAAAGAATGTTTGATTGTGAATTCATCAACATTTGCATTTTCGGAGATTACTTCTGACCCAGGAAAGCAATCCAGAGATGATAGATGATATGATAGAACTTTTTTTTTCAAAGGAACGCTTATTGTTGGGATCATCTATTTATGGAAACTTTAAATGGAAAATTTCTTGGAAGTGTTTGTTAGTACCCAGGTTATTAGTAACTTGTTTTCACTTACCCTATTGAAAACTAGATCGAAAGACAAAAAATCCCTGGCACACATTACTATTCATTGTGTGCCTCGGAACTGATGACTGAGAGATCTCTAAATAGGCTGCCATTTGAGAATTTCAACTGTGAATTCATTGTTGATCAATACAACAAATTACAGGCAGTTTTCAGTTTAGCAGAAGATTAGGTGAAAAAGCCAAAAATTTTGGAGATAACATGGTCATAAATAGAGTTCCATACATTTTTTAGAAATTTAAATGTCAAAATATAGGATATAACTTGTTTATTCCTATAATAAATCGATTTTCAAAAGGTATTTCCAAAAATCAAAGAAAACCTTTTCAACAGCTAATCTTTGTTTTGAAGCTAAAGTTAGCCGATGAAAGTTCAAGGTTTCAACAGCTAAATGGAATTTCCGAAAGCAAGTGAGCCGGTAAAAGTGCAACCCTCAGTTTTATGATTTGTAGACATAAGAATATTGTAGAGAGGAATATGATGAGATGAAAAGTCCAGATCAGCAGTTCATCATGTATTTTTCTCATACAAAGATTAAGCAGTCTGTATTTAGCATTGAGATCTGTGATTGATTAAATGAATAAACAAGCAGGTTATAGGTTTCTATAGGTTTTCAGATGATAAATTGTAAAGGAAAAATGACTCCATGTGCAATACTAAAGGCACAAGGTCTTCCAAGTTCTTGGAAATCTTGCAGGGAGGTCTCCATCCCAGTTGGAGCCAGATGTTAGCAATCAAATAATTCATTCTGAAATTTGTTTGAAAAATGATGCCTCATCTTGTGGAGGAATTTTAACTACCTTCCCAAGCTCTAAAAACAGATATGAAAGTACCATTTAAAATCTTAGGATTTATAGATGTCAATCGACTATTCAAGCATGTAAAACGGACTCTCCACGGTTTCGAAATTTGATTTTTCCCAAGGCAATTTTCATTAAAAAATTTGTGCTTTCACCAGCTCATTGGTTTGGAAATCTATTAGTTAGCCATTGAAAGCTTTCCTTTTCACCAGCTAAAGGGGAGGATTCAGGGAAAATTAGCCGGTGAAAGCGTAGAAGAGTATAGAAACATCTTCTTTCTACCCAGATCGCGATTTTTTAATTCCTGAACACGTGGGAAAGGTGTCAAATAATGGATAATAATTAGGAGAAGCTAGAATATCTTTCTCATGAAGTTTTAAAGACATGTGGTGAGGAAATAACACCAAATGGCACAATAACTCTTGACATAAAATCTCCCAATCATCAAAAATAGATTTTCGAATCTGTGATTTTCACCTACAGACTACCAAATAATGCTTTAGTTG
>SNQJ01S0071840.1:57151-75427 GCA_010110895.2 Picea sitchensis | reverse complement strand
TCAAGGGGAGGGGCATGTTAAGCCCTAATATTGGCTCATTACCACTTAATTGGGGCATATTAGATTAGTAATGTTATTTTATTTATGTCGGCTTTAGGCCATTAGTTGTGATTTAGATTAGTAATGTCATTTTATTTATGTCGGCTTTAGGCCATTAAAACCTCCTAGTCTCCTATATATACCAAGGAGACATTTTCATTTTGAATCATCTTTTACTTGAACATTTAAGTGGGGTAAAAGGAGGTTGCCCCCTCGAAGAGGCTTATTATCTGATATTATCTCTTTTTCAAGGCGTTGAGTACTTTTCTTGAGGTTTTTCTATGCTATATTGATGTTTGGTTCTTAACAGAAACCTTGTGGACAGAAGAATTTTCTACAAATATTTAGCAAATATCGAAACACAAAAGAATGTTTGATTGTGAATTCATCAACATTTGCATTTTCGGAGATTACTTCTGACCCAGGAAAGCAATCCAGAGATGATAGATGATATGATAGAACTTTTTTTGTCAAAGGAATGCTTATTGTTGGGATCGTCTATTTATGGAAACTTTAAATGGAAAATTTCTCGGAAGTGTTTGTTAGTACCCAGGTTATTAGTAACTTGTTTTCACTTACCCTATTGAAAACTAGATCGAAAGACAAAAAATATCTGGCACACATTACTATTCATTGTGTGCCTCGGAAATGATGACTGAGAGATCTCTAAATAGGCTGCCATTTGATAATTTCAACTGTGAATTCATTGTTGATCAATACAACAAATTACAGGCAGTTTTCAGTTTAGCAGAAGATTAGGTGAAAAAGCCAAAAATTTTGGAGATAACATGGTCATAAATAGAGTTCCATACATTTTTTATAAATTTAAATGTCAAAATATAGGATATAACTTGTTTATTCCTATAATAAATCGATTGTCAAAAGGTATTTCCAAAAATCAAAGAAAACCTTTTCAACAGCTAATCTTTGTTTTGAAGCTAAAGTTAGCCAATGAAAGTTCAAGGTTTCAACAGCTAAATGGAATTTCCGAAAGCAAGTGAGCCGGTAAAAGTGCAACCCTCAGTTTTATGATTTGTAGACATAAGAAGATTGTAGAGAGGAATATGATGAGATGAAAAGTCCAGATCAGCAGTTCATCATGTATTTTTCTCATACAAAGATTAAGCAGTCTGTATTTAGCATTGAGATCTGTGATTGATTAAATGAATAAACAAGCAGGTTATAGGTTTCTATAGGTTTTCAGATGATAAATTGTAAAGGACAAATGACTCCATGCGCAATACTAAAGGCACAAGGTCTTCCAAGTTCTTGGAAATCTTGCAGGGAGGTCTCCATCCCAGTTGGAGCCAGATGTTAGCGATCAAATAATTCATTCTGAAATTTGTTTGAAAAATGATGCCTCATCTTGTGGAGAAATTTTAACTACCTTCCCAAGCTCTAAAAACAGATATGAAAGTACCATTTAAAATCTTAGGATTTATAGATGTCAATCGACTATTCAAGCATGTAAAACGGACTCTCCACGGTTTCGAAATTTGATTTTTCTCAAGGCAATTTTCATTAAAAAATTTGTGCTTTCACCAGCTCATTGGTTTGGAAATCTATTAGTTAGCCATTGAAAGCTTTCCTTTTCACCAGCTAAAGGGGAGGATTCAGGGAAAATTAGCTGGTGAAAGCGTAGAAGAGTCTAGAAACATCTTCTTTCTACCCAGATCGCGATTTTTTAATTCCTGAACACGTGGGAAAGGTGTCAAATGATGGATAATAATTAGGAGAAGCTAGAATATCTTTCTCATGAAGTTTTAAAGACATGTGGTGAGGAAATAACACCAAATGGCACAATAACTCTTGACATAAAATCTCCCAATCATCAAAAATAGATTTTCGAATCTGTGATTTTCACCTACAGACTACCAAATAATGCTTTAGTTGTCAAATTAGACTTGTAATGATCAGATTAAATCTATTTGGTTAAATATTAGGTTATTTTATTGTATTAAATTTTGTACTCTGTTTTCCATATTTAGAAATTCAGATCCATGTTTATAGGATCTGAGATCTATTGTAAAAGATATAAATACCTATCATTTGATAGAAGCAGGGGTTCGATTCTGGATAGAGAACTATATTATGTTGTAAACAGACTTTTACTATGATAATACGAATCACAGTTTTCTCTCTCTATTGATGTCAGATTCTCATTTTCCTTCTGTACTTTTTATTAAGTTGTTTTATCTACAGAATGATTGTTATCTCATTGTTTAGCTCATAACTTGATATTAAGTTGCTTATCATTGTTTATTAAACCCTACGCTTTGTATTCAGTTTATAAACATTGTTTTCTCACCCACTTAAAGTTATCATCTGATCATTATTCCTTGAGAGCCCTGGTTTATTTGATTTTCATTTTTACTTTCTGAATGCCATACTGTAATTGAGTTATCCCATTGATCCACACATACATAAACACAAAAACAAGTTTTATTCAAGTTACCAATCATCTTTGACCTACAACTGCAAAGAGTTTCTTGGAGTGATAACAGATATCTCATAAATAATTCAATATATAGCTGGCCTGGTGGATTATATCTTTGATCTGCGACTTGTACACTACCTACTCATTGATGTCCACACTTTTCCCTTCTGCAATTCATGGATTACCTCAGAGACATTGTTGCAGTAAATTTTATTCCGTACACTTGGCTCCTATAAAAATCTCCCTTCCTTGAATTTTTCTTCCTCTGTCTGAGTGCCTTAGATCCTCCTATTTATATTCACACAAAAATATTCAATCGACTCTTCTTTGTATTTATGTGTTTCCAATGAGGATCTCATTAAAACATGAAGGTATTTTCGAGAGTCATAACTTTTGACTCGGTTATTCGATTGGGATGAAATTTTACAGGGAGTAGTGTCTCTGTTGGCACAGGGGCAGACCCAGGGTTCAACATTTCAACAACACACCAACAAAACCCTAACTACCAACCATTTTGGTAACACCTACGAAGAAGATGAAGTCTCACCCGAGGTAGAGGCAAGGGGGTTGCAGGACTCAAGTGTCTACAACCTAGCTGGGACACAAATCCATGATCAAAATACTTAACAAAGAACTTAGAAATTAACATTCATTGGTCTTCTAACCCTTATTCACATCGCAGTTCAAACCCTTGTTATAGAGAAACACAATATTACTCAATATCTAAGAAAATCTAACCAGTAGCACATAGCATTAGAGTAGATATAGCATTCATTCATTCATACATAAAGCAATTGAGCATCAATGTATTAAGCAATTAAATACATAAACAGCATAAAAAACATAGCACAAATCACCTTGACACGGGATATACGTGGTTCACCCTAGTGTGGGGCTACGTCCACCAACTCGTCTTCTTCTTTATTAGTCTCTTCAATATCTTTACCAGCACCAAGCTACAAAGCCAACTCTGCATAGGACAGGATATCTTCACGCACCTCACCAGATCATCCTTCCCTAAGTTATATCAAAGCACAAATCCTTACACATTCTATGCACAAAGCACTTACAAAACGTTTGCACTTAGCTCTGCAAGCCTTAACACATCTTCCTGCACATAGCTAACATTATTACTAAGCCATCGACTCTTTCTTACATCGCCTAGCTACTTATTTATACATTACAAAAATGGCCTAAACATGGGTAAACCCATGGGTCCACATCCCATACTAAAACCCAAAAATCCTGCAAAAAGGGAGAGATCCCATGATCTCCACTTCACCTGGGCGCTCCATCTTCAATCAGCCTGTCGAAGTCCCAAAAATGGTCAAACACGACCAACGTTCTCCCAAAATTTGGTCGAGGGCCAATAGGCCCCCAACACTCACCTGTGAATCATCCTGAGTCCTTTTGATCTAGGCAAAATGGCTTCGAAGGCCTCAAGCTTGGCTTGAGCTGCCTTGACTTGCTACTTTGCCAAAGCCTCATGCTCGACGAACTCCTGAATGACTTTCTCGGTGACAGGCTCTTCCAGGTATTGTTCCACTGTGGTGACCACCTGTTCCAACTATGATCCTTGTCCCTCGATCTCTTCAAAGAGGGTGTAGGCTTCGTCCTGCACTGGCTGGAGTCACTATGTCACCTCCATCACTCTGCTCTGGATAACAGTGACCTACTGTTGAACTACGCAATACTCCTACGATCTCTTCATATTTTTCAATGGTTGTAAGTTGCTTCAGTTGTTCTTGCATTTTCGAAGCCTACTGCTTTTCCTCCTAGATTTGTGCCTCCAATATCCTCAGCTCTGGGTCTTCTATAAGGCACTCATAGGTCTATGCACTTTGGTTACTTAATTGCTTGCATTCTGAGGCCAATGCCTTGATTCTTTTGACTACGCTCTTGGCAGTTTCTTCCCTTTGATATCGCACTTCTTGTGGAGTGCTTGACACTGCTTGCAGTTCTAGCTCTGTTACTCTTTCTTGAAGTTGTTGAATGGCTTCAACAAGATTACCCAATTGGCTTTCAGCTATCTCTTCTTCCATCTGAGCCAATCCTGGCATAGAGAAAAGTGCTCTAGTTACTGCTTCTCTAACCCCAATCTTCTCAGTGAGCAGATGTTCTTTTTATTTCTGGATCTACTCTTTGTCCTCTTAAAACTTCTCTCTAAGGTCATCTTCCTCTTGTTGCACAACCTAACGTTTCTCTAGGGATTCCTCTTTTTCTTGCTTCAAGGCCTTTGTGGCCTGCTCTTTTTCTTCCTGTACAGGTTGAAGGCGAGCCTCTGTCACATTTGCTATTATGCGTATTTGGGAGGGCTCATCCCCCAACTCTACAACTTCTAATGATGATGAAACAATAGACACTATGCAGCTCGAATAGATATCTTGTTGTACCCCATTCAACTCTACCTTGATTCTATCATACATTGTCTTCTTCTTTGCTTCATTTCACTACAAAATATCCTCTGAAGCATCTACTACAATTGCGATGATGAGGTCAATATCATCCAATGTGAGCATATTTTGTGATTGAGGCTTATTGGCTCATGAATTCTTATGCACTGAGCGTTTCTTTAGAGAAACATTCATTTTCTTTGATGTCTCGACCTCTGTAAGGGGATCCTTCAATGGTGTCACTTCGCCCTCTTCTTTCTTTTCTTCTTCTCCTCTCTCTTCTTGATTTACTTCATCACCTCCTCCTCCTCCAGGTGAGTCAGGCGCAGTTTCCTCAGATGCGTTGTTTATTTCCTGAACTTCTTCCTTTTTCTTCTTCTTCCTAGCAGTGCTCGGTCCATCACACTCAGTCCTAGTGACCACAGGACTTTCAATGAGGTCGGGGTCGGAGAGTTCTACATCTCCAATTGGTACAAAGAATTATGMAAGCCATTCCTTGGTTATCTCCTCCATATCTTCCTCAGTCAAATTATAATACGACTACATCTCCTCCTTGTTTTCATCCCCACCCAYAGTGATATATATGAAGTGTCGATCTACATGGAACATCRCAAGTAGCTTGAACCTATGGAGTGTATTMGGAATCATACGGGGRAAGGATTCAATGGCCTGCGTGAGTTGTAAGTAGTAAATGTGGAAGACAACATTCGACTGCCACTTCTTCGCCATATCACTTGAATACCACAASGTGGTGAACCTCGTAGCCAGTGGTTCGGATGGCTCGACTTCAAGGAATGTCGCTCCCTCTAKCATCTCCCAAGCGACAAATTCTATGAGTATGAGTAACCAACTAAAGTGGAATTCATATCCTTGGTCYTGTGCCTCACGMCAGTCCTTCTCTAACTCGTTGACGAGGTATCTCACCCAGTTCGTCTGCATCCCTTCAATGCACTTCCCTACGAGTTCGAYGACAAACCCTGTGACTTGCGTTGGTTTGTTCTTCCTGACGAKCTTACCAACGATCAACTGACAAGCTAGATGCACTGTCATCTTGTATGGAGGCTACCTTATAGCCTCGCTTCCCCTTCTCCACATCGCCATATGTTTCCTTTATTTTTTGCACCAGGGTGTGATCTTYGTCCTTCCCTACATAGAACTGGTGAGGGTCTAGTCCCTGCATGCTCAATCCAGTGATCATGTGGATCAGYGTCAAATCCACAGTCACACGTCTATCCAACCAGAGATAACCTCCATGGTAGCACAACAAAAGGATTTTAATGCATGCATTAACCTCCTGATGTCTACCGAAGTGGGGTATCTTCATAATGTTATGCATGTTGGACCTCACAATCTCCTTGATCCATGGTTGGGGGACTATCTTCAGCTTCTTCCTCATTATCTTTTTCAAGTACCTATGCAGTACGAGCATCGCATAATTCTTTCTGTCTCCCAGGTTAAAGTCGTTCATCTTAAGATCAGGGATCAATCTTAGTTGTGTTCCTACTGCACGTATCCCCTTCAGGAGGTACGCAGTGATGAGTGTGTATTCGAAATATCTCGGGACACTATCATGACTAACTGCTATCCAGAGGTGGGATGTATTCGGGAAAGACTGACAAGATGAGCTCCGCATTTTTCAGGTCGTTGTGGTGCTTGCTTCTTTTCTCCATCACGGTTCAGGATGGTCCAGATCGACTGGATCGACATCCATTCGAGGGAGATTCTTGCAATCTAGTCATCGATGAGGCATGTACTCCTGCAGACATGACCTTCTCATCCATAAGGTCTATTAGGATCGCCTCCACAAACTTCTCTACTATGCTATGTCTTCCTGACATACACACTTGCGGTCAATTATCTTGGGTAGGAAAATGGATGCTCAAGGTAAGGAAAACGGGTGGTGAGGTCTCAAAAGCACAACGCGATAGCAATCAGTTCTCTATTATCTCAGATAATCAAAATTTTCAAAAGTATCCTCAGTGAGGCATTCAACAGATTAAATAAACAACATCGTAACGGATTCCTCCAACGGGTCGAAATGCCTTAATCAATACGGCTCCATCCGTTATGGCATGGTCCCAACAGTCCAATGGAGATCTTTTCCGTAATAACTGGGTTTCTATCCATTCTGGAGCATCATTCTAATGGTCGAGATGCCTCGAACAGTCATATATCTTCGTCATGGCGATGTGCCAGTCTGGGTTGTTCTACTATTCCGACGATGTTGAATTTATGCAGGCCTTCCTTCTACGAAGTCCTCTCTGGAGCTTCCTGCATTTTTTCTAACTTTTCTTTCTTCTTAGTGAGATTTTTTTCCTTCTTTCCTGTGATCTGAGTTTCTAGATTCCTCTTTCCATTCGTACTCTTATCTTATTTTAGCATAGTAACTTCACACTGTTGATGTTCTCTCAAAATTTTTGCATGCAATATCTCTTCTCTTACTACTTCTAGGGTAGGTTCTCTTTTCTCTTACATGGATAGGTTCTTTAAGCTTTCTTGTGTTCTTTCAACTTCGACAGTTAAGTCCTCTTGTTCTTTTTCTTGTACTAGTCTCTCTATTTTCTCGGCTATGAAGTCCCTTAATTCTTGTTCTTTTTGTTCTATGGCTTCCTCTTCTTCTTTCCTTCAAATCTGATCTTTCTCAATCTGGGTCTTTCCTAACAAAAGTGCAAAAGGAGCGTTGTTCTCAACAAACGTAATGACCTCAAATTCTTCTTCAGTCGATGCTCCATGGGCAATCATAGGTACATGAGTAAGTCTTCCACATAGGGTTATTATCTTTCCTTTAAACAAGCCAATCCCTCCTAATGAAGGAATCATAGCATTCCCAAAATTTCCCAAGTATTTTCTGTCATAATGTTCACCTGTGTTTCCTCATCCAAGACACAGTCTATGTTGAAGTCTCCTATTCTTGTTTCTATGCACTGCTTTTCTTTTAAGATCTCTGGTAAAGTAATGTCTCTATGCTCATTCAATGTTTCTTTCAGCTGTAATAACATAGTCTTTGATTTTGTCTGATTCTCTAACATATCCTTAGTTTCTTGACCTTCTTCATGGTTTGCTTGTCTCAAGTTCATCTTCTCAACTTTAGCAATCATTCTAGGGCAATCCAAAACCTCATGATCAATAGATTTACAACAAATACAAATAGGACCTCTACCAGGGAATTCCTTAGAAAGATGTCTCGGTCTTCTGCAACTATAGCAAAGTGTCAATCCTCTCTTTCTATTAAATCATCCCCAACCTTTCTTGTACTATGCATTGGGATCACAGTGATGGACCTGCAATCTGCAAAAATTATTTCTAGGGTCCTGCATCCACTTTTTAGTCAAAAAAATCGTTATATGCATAGGAATAACATATCTTTCACTATTTCTATCAGATTTGTTCATATCAAATATTCTTTCTTCTAGTTGTGCCCTATTTTTGAGACTAGGACCAAATCTATCAAACATACCTAGATCCATACTTTCGAAGAAAAAATTTCCACTTATATTACCTTTACCATAGCACAAAGATTTAAGATCTTACCTCTTTCTTCAGATCGGGCTTCCTTCTCTTAGCACAGAGCTTCGCAAGTCAAGTAGAATACTACGCACTACAGCAATAGATCTACACACAGAGCTTTCTCTTTTCTTCAGTTCTAAGCAATCACAGTTTCAGGTCTTGGAAATGAAACCATTTGTTGGCATAGGGGTAGACCCAGGGTTCAACGCTTCAACAACACACCAAAAAAACCCTAACTATAGTTCCTTTCGGCAACACCTGCGAAGCAGATGAAGTCTCACCCGAGGTAGAGGCAGGGGGGGTTGCAGGACTCAAGTGTCTACAACCTAGCTGGGACACATATTTGTGATCACAATACTTAACAGATCACTTAGCAATTAACATTCATTAGTCTTCTAACCCTTATTCACATCGCAAGTCAAACCCTTTTTATAGAGCAATGCAGTATTACCCAAGATCTAAGCATATCTAACCAGTAGCACATAGCATCAGAGTAGATATAGCATTCATTCATACATAAAGCACTTGAGCATCAATGGATTAATAAATTAAATGCATAAACAACATAAACAACATAGCACAAAGCACATCGACATAGGATATACATGGTTCACCCTAGTGTGGGACTACGTCCACCAACTCTTCTTCTTCTTTATTAGTCTCTTCAATCTCCTTACCAACACCAAGCTACAAAACCAACTCCGCATAGGACAGGAGATCTACATGCACCTCACTAGATCCTCCTTCCTCGATTTATATCAAAGAACAAAGCCTTACATAGTCTATGCACAAAACACTTACAAAATGTTTGCACTTAGATCTGCAAGCCTTAACACATCTTCTTACACATAGCTAACATTAGAACTAATCCATCGGCTCTTTCTTACATCGCTTAGCTACTTATTTATACATTACAAAAAGGGCCTAAACATGGGTAAACCCATGGGCCGAAATCCCATACCCGTTACATAAACCCTAAAACCCAAAAATCCTGCAAAAAGAGCAAGATCCTGCGATCTCCGCTTCACCTGGGCACTTTGTCTTCGATCAACCTGTCGAAGTCCCAAAAATGGTCAAACACAATCAAAGTTCTCCCAAAACTTGGTTGAGGGCCAACATTCTTGAAGAGTTCACTTCTATTTCGATCTTATCTTTTCAATTAGAATTTGTTTCGACACTTTTCGGGAGCCAAATTCCTTCATATGGTGCCTCAAATTTGAGTTTTAGTGTTTTTGCATGTTTTTTTTTTTTTTTTTTTTTTTAAATTATCAGTTATCTCTTCATTTATGCATGTATTTAGAAAATTGAATTGACGAATAGTATCACTCTAGTTATCTCTAATTTATTTGTCAATTTTAGATTCATCCAATAATTTTCTAAAATTAGCTGGGTTTTTTTCTTCGAGAATTTACCTTTTTCCTAATTTAGGGCCAACTCATAATGTCTTGTTAATGACATGCAACTGACATGAAATTTTTTAACTTCACATGCAACTTGTTAACTTCATGTTCAAGGGTTCACATAAATGACAATAAATCTTTCGATAATTCAATGACAACCAATCTTTCAACAACTAATCTTTCAACAATCTCCCCCTTTAGCATTGATGGAAAACACTCATGCCCATGTTGGCTCCCCCTGTCTTCATGCCTCTTCTATTCATTTACATGCCTCTATTTTTCTCTCCCCGTTTGACATCAATGGTAAAGGGTGACTTCTCCTTAGGGATGCTCCCCCTATCTGTAAGCCTCTAATCTCTACTGATGTTTCTCTTCATGGTTCTTCCTCATGTAAATCTATGATATACAAAGAATTCAAAAAACATTCAAGTATTTCATGATTACTTCTTCTCTCCCCTTGTTGTATTGTGTCAACTTCCATGTATATCACTGTGGGGATGAAACTACTCCTAGTTTCTATAAAAAAATACTCAAAATTCTCCCTCGAAAGAGGTTTGGTGAAGATATCCACAATCTGTTATTTTGTCCCAACATACTCTACCTTGATGTTCTTCTCTGTAAAAATTTTCATAGACAACAAAACTTGATCATAATGTGTTTCATCTTGGAATGAATCTTTGGATTCTTAGAGATACTTATAGCACTATTGTTATCAGAAAATAATGGAATAGACTCGTCATATTCCACCTGTATGTCCTGCAAATTTTTTTTCATCCACAGAACCTATGCACAACATGATGCTACTGCAATATACTCTATTTTTTCTATGGACAATGATATTGAATATTGTTTCTTACTCAACCAGGATACCAGAAAATCAACCAAGTAGAAGGTTTCTCCACTTGTACTTCTTCTATCATCAACACTTCCTTCCCAATCTGCATTTGTGTATGAAACTAGAGATAGATAATTCCCTTTTGGATACCATAATCCATATTGATCCAGGTGGATATTGGTGTCCACCCACTTGTTCCAATTTCCAACTGGCTCATCTTAACAATTTTAAGTTCAACATGTTTCTTTTTAATGGAGACACTTCTTTGTAATTATGGGTTTTTCACTTCTAAGGTTGTCTTGAATCCCTACACAACATCCAGGTGGATATTGGTGGCCACCCATCTAATCCAACTGGCCTATTTTGGCAATTTTCATCTCAGTACATCTTTTTGTACTTTTGGGTTCATTTTTTGGCCCTAGACAATATTTTTGGGGCTTGCAACATTCAAACTATTGCTGGAGTCAGATTTTGATAGAAGAATGTGTATTTCTCGAAAATACCTTTCCAATGGGCTATCACACACCTAAAATGTAGATTGTATGCAAAAGTTACGACCCCGAGAAGTTGATGTACTAACTTACCCCAATAGGGCCCACATGACTTTTGGTGCTTCATCTCCTAGCGTTAGGTTTTTGGATGTCTATGGTTTTTTCATTCATGTTTATTGGAAAAAGGCCTTCAGGGACTCATAGTACTCATCTTCTTGCAAATGAGCATAGCCATCACATCTCTTCTTAGAGATAAAGTTGCAACCATTCTAGTGAGTCTTAAACTCTGTATATTTACAGTCTCTGTACTTTTATTTCATTAATAAAAATCATGTATTGTTGTATTTATTTGTTTCTAGAAATATTTATGTGTATTTCATTGTAATATATTTTCTTTCATTTCATTCCGAATATAATTTGGATCACATAGTCTTATATTGCTTTGATATATATGAATATTCTCTTTACTTCCATAACATGTGTTTCCTTCAGTGTTGCTTGAAATCTTTCCACCTATCCAACTGCTTTCATCACATACGGTCTTGATGCTTTCACATATATTAAACTTTTAATCATCTATCTATAAAATCTTTGATCTGCATCCATGGATTTATCATCTTTGCTCAATTTGAAACTAGTCTACATGGGAGTAATTACAGGCTTGCAATCTACCATTCCAAACTTCTTTAACATTTTTTTGATATACTTGGTCCAGGAGATGAAAATTCCTTTATCTTGCTGACATATGTAGAGTCCCAAAAACAAATACAATTAACCAAGTAATAACATCTCGAATTCATTCTACATGTTTTTAGAAAATATTTGACTCATCCTGTCATCATCACTTCAAAAAATAATGTCATCGATATAAACTTCAATTATCAATATAATATCTTGATTTACCTTTATGTAGAGATTTATTTCTACATTGCCTTTCCCGAAACCTTTATGTTGTAGATGCATGTCCAATATTGAGTACCATGCTTTGGGGGCTTGTTTGATTCCATACATTGCCTTCTTCAATCTGCAAACATAATCTTCCTTTTATGACAGTAGAAATCCTTCTGGTTGTTCGATGTGTACTTCTCATTCTAGTTCTTCGTTTAGGAAGGATGATTTTACATCCATCTGATATACTTTGATTTTCTTAGAACATGCATAAGCCAAGATCAATCTAACTACTTCCATTTTGGCAACTAGGGAAATATTTTCTTCAAAATCTATTCCTTCAACCTGAGCATATCCCTTGCATACTAACCTTGCATTATCCCTGGTTACCTGTCCATCCTCGTTCAACTTGTTTCTAAATACCCATTTTGTGTCAATCACGTTCTTATTCTTAGGCCTTGGAACAAGTTCCCATGTTTCATTCTTCTTTATCTGATCTAGTTCTTCTTCCATATCTTTGATCTAGTGGTCATATGTGTTGCGTTCTTCAAAAGTATTGGGTTCAACTATGGACAACAGTGCTAGATGTCTTTACTGGTGACCGTAATTTTCTTTGGGTTTCAACTCCTTCATCTTTATTCCCAATGATTTGTTTTGGTGGATGATTTTTCTGCACTCACCATCTAAGAGTTTTGGGAGATATCTAAATATTTTGTTGGTAATATTACTCTTTCTCTTCTTCTAGCTTCTCTTCTTCGTCTTCTTCTTCTTTCGCTTCTTCTACTTATTCTTTCAAATCCTCTTCTCCTTCCTGATATATTGTTTATTTTCTTTATTCTTTGGGATTTCATACACTTGTCTCATCAATTTGTACATTTATTCTTTCCACTATTCTTCCAAGTCTCATATTGAAACATATGTATTCCTTTCTCTTGCTTGAGTACCCGAAAAATATTCCTTTTTCAACTTGGGAGTCAAATTTTCCAATCCTGTCATCTTCTCTTTTGATATAACACTTTCTCCCAAATACTCTAAAATGATTCACATTTTTTGGTCTTCCTTTCCATATCTCATAGAGAGTCTTATCACTATTACTTCTGAGCATTCCTCTGTTATGAATATGAACTGATGTATGTACTTCCTGTGCCCAAAATATGTCACCCAACTTTGAATCTTTCAACATGGTTCTGGCCATTTCTTGTATTGTTTTTTTCTTTCTTTCAGGGACTCTGTTTTTCTAAGGTTTCATGGCTACTGAGAACTATATTTTTATTCCATGTTTGACACAAAAATCCATGAATTATTTCTCTGCAAACTCTCCACCATTGTCTGATCTCAAACATTTGATGTTCAAGTCTGTCTTTGCTTTATCCATATCTTTGTATATATTGAATTTTTTGAATGCCTCTGACTTCTTCTTGAGAAAACAAACTTCACTCATTCTTGTGTCGTAATCAATAAGTAGCATAAAGTATTTTTAACCATTTAATCCCTTTTTTCTCGTTGGTCCACATAGATCAGTATGTACAATCTCCAATGATTTTTTTGTTGAGTACTCCTTTGATTTGAACCTTGTCCTGGTATGTTTTCCCTGTAGACAATGCTTACATAGAGTATTCACTTGCTTTGATATTTCATAAATTTCTTTTATTGCTTCCTTTCTATTGATTTTGACAATTTTGTCAAACTTCATGTGACCCATTCTTCTGTGCCATACCCAAATTTCATTTTCCTTTCTCAAGCAACAAATTTCTTTTCCAATTTAATTCATAACATATATGTTGTTTATGAGTCCTTATTGTTGTATCCACTAACTTGCCTCATCCTTCTTTCCTAATTTCACATTTCTCTAAGTCAAACTGAAGTGTGTGTCCTTGAACATACGTTTGACTTGCACTCAGTAGATTGTGGTTTATATTTTCTACCAGTAGAATATTTTCTTCCATGGAATTTTTGCTTCCAATATTAAGTGTGCCTCTACCTATAATTTTAGTTGAATGATTATTGCTAAATGAAATTGATCCATATCTTTCTTTATTCAAAGTTAGAAACATGTTCTTGTCACCTGTCATCTGCTTTGAGCAACCATTGTCAACGTACCAATCAATTTTTATGTTTTGGCCTTGTAGAGAAAGAGAGCATTGATTCTCCTTTCTTTTCCATATCTCTTGTGGTTATGATATATGATTTTTAATGTTCTACGTTGGTTCCCTCGGTGGAATATTCAATCTACAATTATTAGCTATGTGTCCAAAATTGTTACAATTGTAGCATTATGCTTCATTTCTCAATGAGCCAAAATTGTTTTGGTTTTTTATGTATGCTTCATAAGATATTTTGGGATAACTATTATTTAAGTACCCTGCATAGTTGCTTCTATTCTTGGCATAGAATTTGTAGTTTACAACTTTATGTCCAAAATTAGCACAATTAAAACAATGAACATAAAAGATATTTGATACCTAGGAGTAGATGATCTTCTTTGTGATGCACTCCTTCTGAAATCGTCTTCTTTATTTCTAGAATTTTCTTCTTTGGGGGCTTGCATTATTCCTTCTTGACAGAATCTCTGACAATCTCTGCATAGCTTATTTTATTTTCTTCATGTTATGTTTTCCTCAACCTTATTTTATTTCTGGAATTTTCTTCTTTGGGGGCTTGCATTCTTCCTTCTTGACAGAATCTCTGACAATCTATGCATAGCTTATTTTGTTTGCTTCCTTTTATGTTGTCCTCAAGCTTGATCCTTTCTTATTATTTAATTTCTTGTATCCTAGTCCATATCTGTCATTTGATGGTATTTGACAGCTGATCCAATATTTTGTTTCTCTTCTGTTGCATATCTTTCTTCTTACGATCTTTCTGTTAGGGTCCTAACCCGCACATAGGTAGAACAATATATTCGGATGTAATAAAGGTCAATATTAATAAGGCCTTTCAATAAAATAGAATAAGGCAGATGTAAGAATACCTAATAGAAGCTTTCGCTTCTAGAAGGATCTTCCTCTAGATGCTTCTTTTTAGTATAAATAGGAGTTGAGGGTATGAGAACCCTGGCTTGGATATTATTGTAATAGAGCTCTGCTCAACTGGACATTGCCCCCTCGAAGAGGCCCGTGAACATTGCTTTTAGATTCAAAGTGTTATTTATGTTATTATTCTTATATCATTTCAGTGTTATTGTGGTGAATGTTCTAGTTATATTGTTGTTATTCTACCATTACTAGCATTTTATTTCTGTTCTGCATGCATTTTATATATGGTATATTACAAGTGGTATCAGAGCACTTTCGTCGGCAAAAAGTGTGGGTTAAATTTTTTTTCAGGGTAGATACGTATTTCGACGTCTTTAAGCCATAGAGATCTGTCGTTACACGCATAAACCCGTGGTTGAGGGATTCATACATGTAGTAAATACAAGTGGTACTTAAGCGCACATCTGTTGGCCACCCTTGTAACCCCTTTTGGTACCCCTTCAAGTGGTGCACATCAGACAACACATGTGTATGGATCAGCCTAGATTACCTGAAGCCTTCTTTAGATAAACCAATCAGTTGCTTGACTGCTATAGTGTCACCAAGAAAAGCACTCGGGAAGATACTCTCTAGTACCTGGGTAGTCGGGTAGTATGGCTAAGGGTACAGTCTATCCTCTTTAGTTAGTTCCCTGAGATATTGGGTCGAGTACTACTATTGGATCCTGCACGTATATCAAAGAGATATAGCATAGGGAAAACCCTTGTCTGTAGAACCCTTGAATACCTAACCCTTGGGGACAGAAAAATAAACAAGTTAAAACAGACAAGATCTATTGTCATGCAACTGTGTTTGCGTTGCCAAGTAAATACACATTTCTTTCTGGTTAATCATTTGGACATTTCCTCTCTGCAGTATTCTTCAGACCTATTCCATTGGATTCATCTCTTCACCCTTATCACATTCATCCATATCATTTTTTCGGCAAAATTTTTTTACCCCACCCGCCCCTTTTCAGTTCCCCCATCCTCATGGCCCATACTCATAGCCAAGACTTGGAAGCTCGCTTCAACACCTTGCAATATGGTCTCATTGAGACCCAACAAGAAGTGAAACAACTTAGTGCCAATGTTTCTGCCATCAATACAACCATGCAGTCCTAAATGGGAGAAATCAAACAAGACCTCACCACCCAGCTTGAATCATTTTTTTTGGCACTCTGCACCAAATTGAATATCCCTACAGATAACCCTTCCTCTTCCTCACCCCCACATACTGAAGGTGATCATTCCTCTAATTCCCATACCTTGCAGAACCATCACTTTCAATGTGACCTACGTCTTCCATGGGTGGATGTGACCAAATTTGATGGCTCGGACCCCACTGGTTGGGTAACCCAAATAGAACATTACTTCTCTTTATACAACATTACATATGACTTGGCCAAACTCCGGTATGGTGTTCTCCATCTAGATCAAGAACGTTGGCAATGGTGGCAATGGAGAAAAAATTATCGTCAAGGGTATATTGCTTGGACACAATTTGTGGCATAGATTTATGAACGCTTTGATACTGACACCAACCATTTGGGTCGTTTGACAAAGATGAAACAATTAGGAATAGTGGAAGACTTTATATTTGCCTTTCAGTGCCTAGCTTTTAGAACAAAGGGCATGTCTGATGTCTTTTTCCGAGAGTGTTATATCAGTGGCCTCAAGGATGAAATTCAGGCCCATGTCCTCATGGCTTGACCTGAGAGTTGGGTAGAGGATACCAAAAGAGATAAAGAAGAATAACAATTTGTATCTTCTCAAAAATGCAAACCCTCCTTCATCCCTCGCCCTAAACCAATAAATCCCACTACTCCATCTGCTCCACTAAAGATCCAAAAATTGACCCGAGCTGAAATGGTTGAACGCCAACTCAAAGGCCTTTGTTATAACTGTGATGACAAATATTTCCCATGCCACAAGTGTAAAGAACAAAATCTTTTTATGGCCATCTTCGAGGAGATTTCGGAAGAAGATGAAGAAACCCCCTCTATGTCTGAATCACCTGAATCCACTGACAAAACCCCTCCCTAATACCCTCCCGAAGTAGAACCAGTCATTTCCCTCAATGCTCTCACTGACTTCTCCACTCCCCAAACCCTCAAGCTAATTGGTTACATCAAGCATCGAAAGGTCATCATTCTGGTTGATAGTGGCAGCACCCATAATTTTATTCATTGTCATATTTCCCAAGAAACTCATTGCTACATCCATGCCATCAATAATTTTCAAATCATGATTGCCAATGGTGGTTCCATGAAATGTGGAGGGTGTTGTGAAAATGTGCATATCCAAATTGGAGACTACCACCTGAAATACCATATGTTTTCTATCGATATGGGAGGTTGTGACATTGTGTTGGGTGCAGACTGGCTAAGGAATTTGGGTCCCCTTCTCATGTATTTTAAAGACTTAACCATGCAATTCGACTAGGAGGGCCACCAATATAATTTCCAAGGCATCATCACTGGTTCCCCTGAGATCATTAGTTCCCATCGCATGGAAAAGATGCTCAAAAAGAGTCCTTCTGGTGTTATTTCCCAACTCCATGCCATACAAGCAACAGAAACACCCTCGGTACTACAAGACCTCCAAGCCATCATTTCTAAACATCAATTGGTATTTTCCACGCCACAAGGCCTCCCTCCTTCTCATGGTGTTCATGATCATTCCATTCCCCTTATACCAGGAACCCTTCCTCCCAATATCCGTCTATATCATCACCCCTTTTCCCAAAAAAATGAAATTGAGAAAATTGTCTAGGAACTCCTTAATGCAGGCGTTATCTACCCCAGTACGAGCCCCTATTCGTCTCATGTGGTCATGGTCCTAAAGAAATAAGGTTCTTGGTGAATGTGCCCTAACTTCTGTGTCCTCAACAAACTTACCATCAAAGACAAATTCCCCATTCCTGTCATTGATGACCTCCTGGATGAATTGAGTGGCGCCCAATTCTTCACTAAACTGGATCTTCATTCGGGCTACCACCAGATATGTATGAAAGAGGTAGATATTCCCAAGACTGCCTTTAGAACTAATGAGGGCCACTATGAGTTTTTTGTCATGCCCTTTGGCTTGTGAAATTCCCCCTCCACCTTCCAAAGCCTCATGAATCATGTATTTCGTCCTTTTCTCCGCCATTTTTTCTTAGTTTTCTTTGATGATATGCTCATTTATAGAAAAACCTGGACAAACCATCTTGCTCATGTGGATCGAGTTCTCCATCTACTCTCTCAGCACCAACTTTTCTTGAAAAATTCT
>SNQJ01S0071840.1:37039-57141 GCA_010110895.2 Picea sitchensis | reverse complement strand
GTCAATATTAATAAGGCCTTTCAATAAAATAGAATAAGGCAGATGTAAGAAGACCTAATAGAATCTTCCGCTTCTAGAAGGATCTTCCTCTAGATGCTTCTTTTTAGTATAAATATGAGTCGAGGGTATGAGAACCCTAGCTTGGATATTATTGTAATAGAGCTCTACTCAACTAGAGGTTTCCCCCTCGAAGAGGCCCGTGAACATTACTTTCAGATTCAAAGTGCTATTTCTGTTGTTATTCTTATATCATTTCAGTGTTACTATGGTGAATGTTCTGGTTATATTTTTGTTATTCTACCATTACTAGTATTTTATTTATGTTCTGCATACATTTTATATCTGGTATATTAAACTTTCCTTAAAGAGACTATTTCTACTTCCAAGCTTCCAATTGTTTTCTCCTTTTATTATAACTGACTTCTAAGTACTTCCTCAATTCTTATGTATTCGTCTATTTGAATTTTTAGACTCATGATCATCTGCTCGATTTCTTCAGAGTTGGAATTCTGAGATCCCTCTTTAATGTTTAACTCTTCCTTGAGTGACTTATTTTTATTTATTTATTTCCTAAGTTCTTCTAATGCATTGATTGCTTTTTCTCTAATATTGACTTTGACTTATTCTTTGAAATCATCTTCTACTTCCATGAAGAGTACTCTTTTTGAATCAATGTCACTATCATTATCCTCCTCATCTAATGAGGAATTGTCCTCCTTTGAGTAGAAATTTTCTTGAATAATTTCCTATTGTTTCTTCTCTTGTTTCCCTTTTGATATTTTGTTTCCCTTTTAGAATCTTCTTCTTCATAACTATATTTATTCTTATGAGGAAATTTAAAATAAAAATGACCAATACTACCAATATTAAAACATTTCAATGGAAGCATACATTTATACTTACCAGTTCCTTTCTTTAATTTCCTTATGAAGTTATCCATCTCTTCATCTTCGTCTGAATCAACACTACAACTGCAACCTAGTTTTTATTTTTCCTTCTTCTTCTTGTTTTTCTTCTTGGATGCCTTGAAATCTTATTCCTTTATGATGAGTTTCTCATGTTATGTTCTCATTTCATAGGATGTAAATATTCCATGCAGCTCGTCCATGCTAAATGTACCGAGATATTCTCTTTCTTCCAGGGCCAATATTTTAGGATCAAATCCCATAGGAAGAGACCTTAATAACTTTTGAACAACCATTGATTAATCAAATTCTACTCCCAATCCCTTAATAGGGTTAACTATTTCATCAACTCACATAAGGTAGGTTGTAATTTCTTCATCTTCCTTCATCTTCAATTGTTCAAACTTAGCTATGAAGATTTGAAGCTTAGCTCCCTTAACTTTGGAATCTCCGTCATAATTGTTGGGCATAGGCCTATTTTTAGGAAAGACCTATTTTTGTAAGGAAAAATCTAATTTTGGAGCATGCATAATAAGTGGCAAGAAATTCGCATGTAGAAGAAAAAGGAAAAGTAGCATGCAAGTGGAGAAGCCACGTGGTGAGGAGTCAGGCAAACCTAAACATGATAGGGTTGGGGTTTTTGATAAGGATTGTAACAGATATAAGCCTTTAAAGTAGTATAAATAAGAACCTAGGAGGTCTAGGTTAGGGGTTGGATGATGGTTTAGGGGTTCAGTTATTGTTTGTTGTTGAAAGTTGTTGAGGTGTAGAAAGTTGTTGAAAGTTGTTGAGGTTAGGTCACAGGTTGAGGAGATCGGTGTGATCTAGTCTCCCTCATCGATTTTCCTTAACCTCATCATGACTGTATCATTGAATATGTAATGCGCGCAACACCATATTTTCCAACATATTAAATAAAAGAGCAAAGAAGCTAAATGTTTGTGGATGTAGCCCCAAGAGGGGGTGAACCACGATAAAACTTGTGTTATGTGTGATGTTTCTTGAATGTTTACTTTCTGTCAATGATTATCTTATGAATGAATTATTAACTAGATGTATTAGCATGCATGAATAAGGAAAAATATGAATGAATCTTAGAAATACTTGAATCAATAAAAAGTTTAATTCATAAACAAAGATAGAATACACTCCCAGATCCCCACTCATTCCTAGACTGCAAACACCTAGGTATTGCAGTCACACATAGAGCTATCTTGGATGAGAATACATTGTGTACCATATGTACAGCATTGCCTTCCGGTTTACCAGGAGGATCGATAGTTTTAGAGGGTTTTCTTGGAAACCTGTTGAGACCCAAACCTAGGTCAGCCCAAGAAGTGAGAGACTTAAACCAACAAATGGTTATGTTGTCGGTTGGAACTGCATAGGATTGAGTGGATGGGATCCATGGAAGAAATGTGTGGAGAATGAAATTATAGAAGGGAATGTTCAGGCCATGGAATCCAACGAAGGCATATATTGAAATATGGTTGAAAACAAAGGAACTTAAGTTTGCATAGAAGGATAATAGAAACCCTAAGTTAACATTGCGTAAATATCTTCACAAATACATGTTTAGCAACCTGCATGAGGTATTTTTCTGTGATTTCCTGCATTTGTTGCAGGAGTGGTTATTAAGGTTAAAATACAACCACCCTACAAATCGAATCAGACATCTGGAGTGGAATATTATGGAGATTGCACAGTTACAACAAGTTAATAACAAATTTACGTGCATAGTAGATTTCTAGTTAGACAATATTGTTGTAGGTTTTATCACTGAATTTGCAATAGATACCGTGCAGTCTTACACCACAATGGAGAACGATTTTCTAAAGGGACCCAGAGGTAGGTAAATCAGATCGTTGTATACTTCAATCAATATTCTATTGTATGACAATGGTGTGATGACCATGGAATTGGACAACTAAACTTCCCTACGTGCATGGGGGAATGGGGGAAGCATTGACATGAAGATGAGAAATGGAGGAAGATGTGGATAATGGAAAGAAGAAGGAGGAAATGGACCCAATCATGATGGAGGAAGACTAGATAAAGAAGATAATGGAAAAATCCAGAAAGATGCGCAGTGGAGCACCCTACCAATATAGGATGAATAACAAGAAGAGAGCCATAGTTGATAGAGAGGGCTTGGAAAGCGATGAAGAAGAGGTAGAGGATATTTAGGTTGTGGAGCATATTGAGGAAATCCAACATGCAACATATGAAATGAAAATAGGAGGTCCAAGGGAAGGAACAGAAGGAAGAACTCCAATCCATATCACCGTCAGTGTGGAACCTACAACCCCATGTGCGACTAACACACCGGAAAGAACACCAGCATTTAAACAGCTGAATTTTAGTGGAAGAAAGACAACAGGAAATGAATCCAAGCAAGGAGAAACAACTAGATGAGCCAATTCAGGAAGTAACAATCAATTATCTACACCACGCAAAGGTAGTAGTTCAACACAGTTCAAAATGGCAGGACATGATCCCATGATTAGGTTACCAAAATTTCAGGGAGAGGCATCAGAGGACTCTGAAAATAACTTATTCATCTGTTTGAATATGTGGGAAGCAAAGAAGATCACAAATGAGGATATAAAACCCAATCAATTAGCTATCACACTAAGAGACTATGCACTAGACTGGTACATGATCCTAGATGTAAACAATCCACCAAGAGTAACAAAGACTATAGCAAATTTGAAAAAACTATTGATAAACGAATTTCAGAATCCCAACCCAGAAAATCGGTATATGAATGAGATGATTGAAATTGGGAAAAAACCAAGTGAGTCTATTTGGGATATTGATCATAGGTTTAAGAATCTAAAAGGTAAGTTGAAATATGTAATGACTGACATGCAACATAGGCATCTATTTGTGAACTCATTGTTACCACATTTGAAATACCCATTAAGACATCAGAAGTTCCAAACTCAGGCAGAGGCTCTACAGGAATCCTTACAGGTGAAAGAAAACCAATATCAGTGAACAGATCCATCAATAAAGGATTTTGAGGATTTGAAGAATCTAACATTTTAACTTAACCAAAATAAGGGTAAAGAGAAAAGAGAAGTTGTTTGGTGTACCTTATGAAGGACAGAAGGACACCATAAGAATGATTGTCCAACTTTCATGCAGTATATGGAAACAAGGGTGCCAAACCCATTTTCAATAGGAGGACCATAGTGAAATATTTGTAAGACACATGGGCATGATCCATATCACTTCCCAATGATGCAGAAATATAAGACAGTACCAAAAATTTCATACTGCAATTTTTGCAAGTCGATGGGTCATGATGATAAGGATTGTAGGACGATAGAGCTAATGAGAGAAAGAACTTATTATACTTATAGGGTGCAAGAAGAAATAATGATAGGACAAGTTACACCTTATTTCAACCAGGTACCACCACCATACAATAATACACAGTAGCAGTACAACACTACGCAGGAGAAGTATAATAATGTGTAGCCACAGTATAACCCTACGCAGTATAACCAGGTACCTCAGTACAACATGACATGAGGAGATCGATATGGATATATAACTGGAGGATGAGGTAGAGGAGGATTTGGACATGGAAGAGGTCTAGTAGTGTGTCACAATTTCCAACAACCAAGACATTATGCAAGGGAGTGACCACTTCCACCAGCAACATGCATGTACTTTTGTGCAGCAGACCATGACACAAAATATTGTCCAACACTCTTTGGAAAGATCCAAGAAAAAGGAACCAGAATAACAAGAATGTCTAGTGGATTTCTGCAGAAGCCAGGGAGGATGGGAGAAACATCAATATAGTCACTCAGGGAGGATCCAATACAGGAACTGACACAGTAAACAAATATCTAGCGCAACACCAATGGGTTAAGAAGAATACTAAACCACAAAATCATTTTGATGCATGGAAAGAAAAAGAAACATTCAAGGAGGCGAGATAAGAGTTTCTCAAGAAAAATTTTGTGTCTACATCAGTCATGAAACACACTCAAAACCTACAAATGTACGAAATTCCCTCCTCAATGGACCATACTAGTGAAGGACAACCTTTATAGAAAGTAAGTACCATAAAGATGTTTCTTCAATCTTGTGTTAAGTTATTGAATAAACCATCAGCTGTTAGGGTTTTACAAGGTATGCTAGAAACATGTAACACCAAGGTGGAAGGAAAGTTAGAATAGAAAATCATCAATCATCTACATACAAGAATAAGGACAAGAAGAGAATTCAGACTGAATGCCAACATTGGGGATATGTTTTACTGGATTTAGGCTCTGAAGTAAATGTCTTACCTAAGAAGACATGGAAGTGTATGGGAGAAACCACACTAGGCTATTCACCTCTCTAGTTGAAATTAGAAAATCAACACAAAGTGTTACCAATTGGAAGGTTGAAAGGTGTGACAATATATTTGGATGGAGTGCGCACTATGGAAAATTTTGAAGTAATAGAAATAGTATATGGCACAACACCTTACCCAACATTTATTGGATTGTATTGGGCATTTGATAACCATTCTGTAATCAACTTGAAGACAAGGAAAATGACTTTTGAATCAAGTGAATATAGAGTCATTGCACCATTGGATCCTTCAGAAGGAGAAAGGTTTGTAGAGCCCACTTGTTTGGATCTTGAGGAAATAAACCAGTTGTATAGAACCACTGTGCGAAAAGAGGAATATGTCAACCCAACTAAAGATGGGGTACTCAGATAAAGAAGCATTATATCATGTGATTATGACTTAGATATAGTTTTGGAGAATTGGAAATAGTGATTACATGAAGTTTCCACAAGAAGGTTCACAAGAATAGACCGCACAGTAAAATGGGTTGGTACAGAGATAAGAGAACCTCCCAGTTTTCATGGGTTAAATGACTTATAGGAATTTATGACAAAATATGAAGAGGAAGTGTTAGAAAATTATAGGCTCTTAGACTTATATATTTCACTCAATGCAACACCTGCAAGATGGTGGGGTGTTCACAAAGAAACAATATAGGACTTGTATCAATGTAAACGATTATTGTGCATTAGATTTAGTGAAAAGAAAGGGAACAATAAAATTCCAAGGTATGATGGGAAAGAAACGCTAGTGGAACACTTGGAGAAGTGCAAGACACAGTGGAGGATGACACCACTAGAGGAATGGACCCATAATTTTATCCATACATTGGAAGGAATCCTAGGGAACTGGTATATAGACCAGGAGATGCGCAGATGCACTGCATAATGGATAGGATTACAATAGAATTTTGTAGTAACCTTCTCATTTGAAAATGAGAACCCCAACATGGATTAAATGTTGAATATGATACATGGAATGATATTTAGCAATGAACCATAAATTAAAATCATGACAGAATATAAAAAACAGAATAAACAGACAGTCAAAGAGTTACTCTCATTCTATCATGTTGAAGAGGAAGCACCAGATGAAGATGATCTTCCCAACATTTAGATTATAGAGATTAAGGGAGAAAGAGAGGTGGAAGGTCCTGTTGAGGGGTCTTAAATCCCTTTAACTTAACAGTAGGAACCAAACCCACCACCGAGGCCCAATTAGACTCTACAACGTTTAATGGTGGAATGGTTCTCCAGATCTATGTGATCCGGCCAATTAATCGGTGGGATTTATGTAGTGATCTACAGGATATCTTCTCACGAAAAATCCTCCTTCAATTTGAACATTCTCTTTTTGTTTTTATCTCTTATAGGCGGGTCTAATAATAGATCAATGCTAGTATAAACCAACTAGGTAAAAAGGGGGGGAATTTCTTAACTACTGAATAAGGCTGAGCTTGGGATAACCCCTGTGCTCAAGCATGCAGAAGATGATTCTTACACCTATGAAAATCCTATCACTAATACATCAACTTGTTGGTATTTCAATTATTGACTGAGATACAATTTTGAAAAGAAAACATACATGTAATAAATGATGGCAAGAAAAATAGTTTCCTTAACTCTAATCATTAATCACACATTAACACAACAATTTACTTTCCATCATTAGAGACAATAACTATAAAAAATATTGAATCAGATAACTTATCAACAGATTCAGAGGCTCTTACTCGTTATAACATCCATTCATGAGACAAAGTCAGAAATAATTCTTCCTTATGATCCAATCACACACACTTTTGATGAAAAACAAACATAAACTTGTCTCTCGTCTTAAACAGGACTTCTCAATTAAGGTAGCTCCGAAATAGTTCTTTACAAATCCAAAAAAGAGGGTCTTTGCAAAACCCATCAACCTCTTCTAACAGGTTGATCCTCTTATCTATAACATATTATTAACTAAAAATAACTATCAAAAGTGCAAGCTAAGTAAACTAAAACATCGCCACATGGTGCTTTCATCTCTCAGTATTCTAAGAATTATCAAATGGTTTCACTTGAGTGGATGACTCTTCTCATACTCCAACCATTTGATGAAGAGATCATCACATGTGTTGGCATACGGGAATCCGTGTTGGTCCATCAGGGCCGAAAGGATCTCCTTTATCTCCACTACGCGTGCCCAATACTTGACTACTCTAGCACTTACCTATTCTAACATTGTCTAAGCCTTGATTGGGTGCTCCATGAACTATTGTACTTTACCTAGCACCATGTTTTCCACCTTTTCTATCTCCGCAGCCCATGATGTGTCTTGTTCGACATGTAGTTTGACTATGTCATGCAAGTCGGCAAAGTCCTCGGGTGTGCCAAATTTTGGGAGGTTGATGTCTCTCATCACCCGATTGAGCTTGGTCCAACTCCTTTCGCACTCGGCCCATTTCTCTTAGATCTCCTGATGAGGTTCTTGGGCCATTTTCACCCAGTATTTGGATGACTTATTTATACGGTTGATCCTGCTATCCCTTAGTACCCGAATGTCGTGCACTTCGACGTCTCGGCTCTATTGAACCGCACTAATGTAATTGGTCCTTTCCACCTCTTGGTGTGATTTTTCATACCATATTTCTATATCCTTGCATGTCACCAGTACCATAAGGGTGTCTTCTTGGAAATTGGCTATCCCTGCAATGAAAATTTTTCGCTCATTCATGAATTTACTGTAGGCATTCTGGAATTCGCTTCTCAAGAACATCGTGGCTTGCGTAGAGTCCTGATAATATTTATACAAATGGCACATATGCTCCAACTCCTTCGGTGCAACGACCAACTCCTCTTCATATTTCCTTTCTCTATCTAGGGTGGCGTCTGTGATTTCCATCCCTGCGTCGATAAGCTCAGATGTCTTGGCATGCTTTGTGTTGATTAATTTCTCCTCTATGGTGATGAGGATGGAGCTATCCAGAGTAAGCCTCCTATTTTTGGTAGTTCTCTTCATTATGGATTTCCTCTTTTGGTCATAGGCGATGGCTTGTATATCGGTGACCTCATCCATGGGTTCGTGGATTTGCTTCTCTCCCCAAGTAAGTGTATTTCCTAGGCTCCCGATGGTGTAAATATGTTCAAGGATGGGTTCTTGAACCTCTTATGTGTGTCCCAAAAGTTCAGCCTCTGGTTGTTTCTCATAGAGAGGTAAAGTATTGGATGAAATTGATGGATCAGGGGAAGTCTCAGTACTTACTTGATAATTGGATGTTGAGATGTCGGTTTCCTACTGTGTAATTTATTCTTCTTGTTCACCCAACCCTATCTCATCCTTCGAGTTGTCCACTTGGGTCTCCGGTGCATCGAGTAGATCAGTGTCTAATACACTTTCGACCTCCTATTCACTCTGTGGAAGTATTTGAGTTTGAGCATCGGGAGCTGGGGAAGATGCTTTCTCGAGTTCATTTTCCTCTGTGATATGTACCGGAGTCACCAGGGAAATATCTTAACTCTAGTCATCATCATAGATCGTTATTAAATTGTGTAGGAAATTTGGTGCACTTGATCTCACTGATGAACTTGCTATCTCGGGTTGGGCCGAAACGCCCCCTAGTGATCTAACCTGTGGCGTTGAAACTTAAGGGTTATCCGACCCTATGGTTTCTCCAATTTGTATTAGCTCTGGGTCACCTGGTCCTTCCCATATTTCTATTGGGTTGTCGGCAGGAACCCTTGTCATTTCTATGAGTTCTAGATCATTCTGCAGTTGATCAATTACTCTTTGTGTATGTTCCATTAGGAGAAATCCCCTTGCCTAGGCCTCTGGTATCAAAGACAATCCTATGTTTTGCAGCTATGTTGCCTCTGTCACTCTGATTTCTTCCCTGGCTCTCAGGGCCTCTTGAGCCAACTTCTCTATTGTCATCTCCTATTCATCCATGCTCATGGCCTTGAACCTGGTCATTTTTGGGTCGGCCATCCCTTGCACCACCTCGTCCCAGTCCTGGGAATTCTCTGTGAAGACTTCATCTTTGAACATATTGTGAGCATACAGATGGCAGGATGACACCTATGAAGCATGTTGCGGGACTAGGCCCTTTGGATTGTGCTTGTGAAATCGGCCTGTCAGGAATCTAAATTCGATTTGGATTATTCCTTCTTGTTTGGCTTGAGCAGTATCCTTTAACAAATAGAGCCCTACATGGAAACCATACGGTATGAAAGCCTATTTCTTGTCTTTAACCAGGGTGGCATTGTAGCCTTGCAAGATGGTATGATAACATATTTCTCCTACGATGAGTCGGTTTGGGACATGAGATGGTAGGAGATGTGGTGTTCCGATGACCCGAAACACCCTGATGTGGGTGGCATGCTCGTCCAAATACCAATGGCCTACCTTGCATATAATTTTCTTGGTTGTCACCGATAGCCTTGGGAATTCATTCTTAAAAAGAATGAAATAAATTCAGGCGATGAATTCATTGCAAATGAGGGAGTAATATTTCTTATACATGTTTTCCCATAGCACGTTGAAGTAGACATGGACTAGGAGCTCTACAACATGTCAGCTCAGATTCATGCCGGTGAAGATGTTCCTAGCACACATGACATCAAGTAGGTATGAATCCATGTAAAAATTTGGTGCTTCCCCTTTCTTCAGCGTCTAAGCCTATTGCACATAGGTGCTTACTTTCTTGGGGATTATTGATCCCTAGTTTAAGCTCCACCCATCAATTGCAGCTGTGTATGCCAAAGGCATCCATGCTTATGAAAACTTGGAGTAGTCTTTCTCTTTGTATAATTGGTAAATGAGAGACATCAAATAGACATATGGATCCCTCAAGTTAATTGTCCCATACCAGCCAGTGCTCCGGTTGGTAAACTTCTTGTCCTCCCTCCACCATGATGCCATCACCTGACTGGTGTCATGGCATTCGTAGAACTTCACCACAAAGTCTGTGTTTACTCACTACTCTGAGTCTCTGAGTTTGTAATATTTCTAAACTTCTACCAAGAGTAAAACTCTGACACACCCGCCATTGTCATCGTTGATTAAACATTTATGTGTGTATGTGTGGTTGATGAGCCATTTCAGGACCTCTATGTGTAGATACGACCGTTAGATGTTCGAGAACACCTGGTCATCGAGCGCTTTTACGGAGAGATCATTATGTGGGACATATTTTGGGTATTCTTCTCAATTGATTCTATTAAAGAGATCCCCCCACTGTGGGAGTGCCATATCAGACCCGGTGATTTCCTCTGTAACGCCAAAGGCTAGAGGCTAGATGAAAACTTTCTTCGTTATTGTCTTGACGACAGGCTCTGACCTAGGGACGTACTCCAATTGCCTCGCAATCCTTGGATAAGAGCCTTCGCCTCTCTCTGGTTCTTTTTTCTTTGTTTCTCTCGGCGAGTGTATGGTGGTTGGATTTATCGATGGAATTGTTCCTTCAACTTAAGAAGAATTTCAAAGGTTGTTTAAAAACTAGATAAACACATATAAATTATAGCCAGTGAATTTATAGACTCGGATACATACCTATGAATCTTGCTAAAACCTGGTTATTTTGATAATCACAGGGTCAATACAGCCTTCATGTTGCTCGTCTTTCTCCTTCATACGCTCTGGAATTATCTTATGCATAGAATGACATCATTCACAATGGCTGAAGAGATTTTAAATAAGAAATATCTTACCGTGTCACATCAGCCATTCAATTTGGGTTATGAGTGAATTTTCAATAAATCTATCGTCGAACCTCTAGAACTTAAATTCATCGTGGGTTGACAGTGAAGACGCGGGTGGTGATGTGGTATATTTGTGATTTTAAAAGGTTATTTTGATTGGTGCATGAGGTAGCAACTAATGCAGGATCGGGTATTAATTATCTCCTTAAATGCTCAAAATATGATCATATCTAATGCTAAAACGTCTCGTCATGTCACTCTTTTCAGTGGGTGGATTGGGGATCGGGGTTGTGCTACGAACATTTTCGTTGATATCCTCCTACAAAAATATTTGACACCGATAAATATTACCATACAATGATGACACAGAAAAGATGACTCAGAGGTGTGACTCGGACCTAGGGAACCAAGAATGACTCAAGATAGAACTAGACCGTACGACCCTCTTACTTGGTAAAGACACATGGCATCAGATACCAATGACTTAATTCGCTTGTATTAATTAGAGTTGGGAATTTCCTTAATTTATTCATTCTAAAACAAACCTTAGCTTTCTGATGCCTAAAAAGTGTCAAGGATTGGTGATCGGTGATAAACCTATCAAAGCGCTTTTGGATCGACTCCCTTGAAAAAGTCCTAATGCTGAAGATGCATAGGGGATAGGCGATCGGGGATAACTTTTATCATGGTCAAAATGTTTGTTGTGATCCTTTTGGGTTTTCCTCGATTCTGATAAAGCACATCGGGCCTCATATATCTACAATATCTTTTCTTTCTTTGCTAATGCCTGTCCTCCCCATATTTTACCGATGTCGAAGGATATCATCTATCAGAGACATCTTTATGCGAAAAACTTAACGCAAACCAAAACTTCCTTTTGTCGATGCCGATGGAGATCGACACTCAGGGACTGGTATTTTTCGAGTGGTTCTTTTTTCTTCTTTGAATTCCTTCTGATGTTGAACCTAAGCACGTTGGGTGAAGTGTTTGGTTGTCGATTCTTTATTCAGGTATTAAGGTTTTTTTAGTCATGGGATTTCATAAGTTCAAGAAAACCTGAATAGGTGATGAGAGTCATGAAAATAAGAAAAGAAAAAAAATTCCCAAAATGAAATCGAATCAAATATTGCAGAAGCTCAAGTGGTACCCAAAAAAGTAAAAAAAATGATAAAGTCTTTTTAGGGCGTGTTGAGTGCTCAACAAATGGCAACTTACTAGGTGAAAGAAGAATCGCTTTTCCTACCTCGGGCTCAGCTGATGAAAAATATGGTTAAGAAGTTAACTGGTTTTTTATCAGAGACTCTTTTATCCTTGTATTTGAAATTCCCTGGCTAATGCATCCGGGTCTGCCTGTGGGGTTTCAACCTTTATTCTGCCTTTTTTTCATGTAACCCTAACTCACACCCTCTTTGACAAGATTCGAGTAAAGCAGTCACTGGCACCAGGCCTTTTAGTTATCATCATTCACTTGCTATGGTGTTGCTTCGCTGCCAGTGAGTGTCCATAACCCCGGTGAAATCACCCCGACGTCACAGACCTTGCTCCGCTACCAACAAGCGTTCATAGCCCCGGAGGAGTTATCTGCATACCCTCTCCTATTGTGCACTCATTTGATATAGTTGGTTTTATTTCGACGGAATTACCTGAGCGAGTGGGAGAGGAGGATGTCTGTTATTTTAAAAATGAGATGGTTAAGGTGAATTTGTTGCTAACTCTGTCTCAAGGTACATGTAGTCATTTCCATATTTCCATATTTCCCCTCAATTTTTTACCAAACCACCAGGTGGACACTTCATCACCTTGTCAAGGTTGTTCATCTGCACAGGTTAGATAGAGAACTCCTTTAAAACAACTGCAGGTCTCCTAGCACTTCTTGTTTTGTATGTAAGTGATGAGTCAGGAACAAATTTCATCATATCACATGAACTAAGGTCAACCAATGTCTTTCTAAATACAAACTTCAAAAGCGCAGAAGTGTTATAACAAGAAACAAAAAAAAATGAACTACGCAATCAACCTACCTCAAAACAAAACATCATGAAAACACACCCACACATTTTTATTTTTATTTATTTATTTAAAAAAAAATATTGTTTTAGGGCTTGGCCATTCATCGGGAGGGCATCAGATTCCACCCTCAGATTCTGCAACCGATACATACCTACCCCAATTTTCTCGGCTACCTGAAAAGGTCTGAGCCATAGATTCTAAAACCTCGAATGTTTTCCCTTCGGCTCATTTGCTCTGTCCCATTTTAGGAAAAAGCCTCCTACTTCAAAATTCTTCTCTTTGGCCTTATGCTTATCAAACCATCTTTTAACTATCTACTGATGAGCTATGAAATTTGATTTTTCTTTCTCCCTTTCTTCTTCCAGCTTGAGGAGGGTATCATTCTTTGTTGTATAACTGATGAGGTTTGTCCTCGAGAATCCTTAGCAAGCTGAAGAGATGGAAGATATAGCTCGTTCAGGAGAATGGCTTCATGTCCGTATACAAGAAAGTATGGGGAATTCCCTATAGCTTCCTTGGGTGTTACTCTTTCAGGCCATAAGGAATTATGAACTGAATTGTGCTAATTCCTCTGGTTGTCTACAACTGTTTTCTTTAATATGCTCACTAGGTTCTTATTGGTTGATTATGCCACTTTGTTCCCATGTGGATTGTAGTTTGCAGAGTATCTGATTATGCTTCCTTTTTCTAAAGAAAACTATGTTAATAGGGTGGAAGAGAAGTAAGTGGAATTATCAAAAACAAGGACGGAAGGCATACCGAATCTTGTGATCAGTTGTTGCTCTATAAATTGGATCACCACATTTTCATTTACATGAGTCAGAGGGATGGACTCTACCTATTTCATGAAATATTTTGTGGCAGTCAGTATGTATCTATGTTTTTTCAAAGAACTCAGTGTAATTTATCCTATGATATCTAACCCCCATTGCTTGAATGGCCTGGTGACGACCATAGGTGGGAGTGGGAAAACTGCTCTTTTTTCCCTCCTCGTGCTTATTTGACAAGTTTTACAGTTTCTAGCGTATGTGTGAGCATCCCTGAACAGAGTAGGCCAATAATATCTAGCTCTCAGTATTTTGTGATTGGTGTTGTTTCATGTGGAATGTCCACCTACAAGACCATCATGGAGCTCCTTCAGAGCCTTTTCTGCATCTTCGCATTCAAGACATCTTAAAATTACCCCATCATAATTAACATGGAAGAGCACCAAATTTATGAGGCAATATTGTGTTGATTTCAACTCAAGGGCTCTCCTTTCCCTAGGATTTAGGTTTTATGGGCAATTCCCATGATGCAGAAGATAAGTCGGTTTCTCATACCAAGACTCTTTCCCTGGGGAGACGTATGAAGCTTCACCACACCATAATGCCAATTCATTCTCCCATCTAGGGTCTTCATTTATTTGGTCCTAAGCTTCAGCTATCAGTTTTCATCATCCTTGTCCCTTAACCAGTTTAGTAGGTTTTATATCTAGATCAAATTATTGGACTACTGCCATCCAGTTTGCTCTTCTTTCCCCCATCTCTTGTTGAGTGAATAGGGATCAGACTGCAAGGTGAGGCACGATGACTTTGTTATGGTTATTTAGAATGTAATATTTGAAGTGTTTCACTGCCTTGTATACTGCATAAGCCTGCTTTTCTATAGCAAGGTAATTTAGTTCGTCCCCTTGGAGATCAGTGCTCATAAATGATATTGGGGCCTCTTTGTTGTCATCATATTTATGATTTAATAATGCAGCTAACGATTGGTCAGAGGAAAAAGTGTAAAGGAATAAATATTTTCCAAAGTTGGGACTTCAAAACACTGGGGCTTGAGATATTACAGCCTTAATATTGTTGAAAGCACCTTTTCGTTCATCATCCCACTTAAATTTAGCATCTTTGCGGATCATTTTTGTAAGGGTTTGATAGTTTCAGAGAAATCGAGGGTGGATATCCTCACAAATTTAATTTTCCTAAAGAAGGATTTCATAGTGTTTTTGTTGTGGGGTAATGGAAGTTGAGATATCCCTAATTCTCTTTGGGTCTATGTGAATTCCTTCTTGAGATATAATATGACCTAGTAGTTTACCTTCCTCGACACCAAAAATAGTTTTCTTAGGGTTTAAGGATATATTGTATTTCCTACACCTTTCAAAAATCTGGGTTAAGTGTTGGATGTGATCTTCTCTATTATTTGAATACACAGTCACGTCGTCCAAATAAAATACTACACATTTATTGATTATTCCCTGAAACGCTACGTCCATGGCTCTTTGTAAGGTTTCCCCTACATTTCTTAACCCAAAGGGCATGCACTTATAAGTGAATCTTCCCCACTTGGTTTGGAAGGTAATCTTCAAACGACCTTCCTCTGAAACTAGAACTTGTTTGTAACCCAAAAAACCATCTAGCAGGGAGAAAATCTCAGAGCCAGACATGGTCTGCAAGAGTTTCTCCACTGGCGGTACTGGGTAGTTTTCCTTTTTTGAAGCTCTGTTGAGGTTTCTAAAATCTACACATGGGTGGATCTCCCCAGACTTTTTCCTCACAGGAACCAAATTTTCTACCCATGCAGAGTATCTAACCTGGAAGATAATATTAGCATCTAATAAATTATTTATCTCCTAACACATGAGAGGCTCCAGGGATGGGTGATACTTCTGGATCTTTTGTTGGAAGGGTTTCACTCCAGGATTTAATGGTATTGCCTGTTGAATGATATGAGTATCATAAGTTTTTAAATCTCGATAGGACCATGCAAGGGCATCTTGATATTTTATGAAAAGTTTGAGATAGGATTTCCTTTCTTATTTAGACATTGTCTTGCCGAGATTTATATTCTTGGGGTTTTTCGGGGTTCCTAGATTTCTAATCTCGTGCATGGGACGGGAACTCCCCGTTTTTGCGTTTGTTGACTCGTTGAATATTTCCCTTAAGTAAAAAAGGTTTTCTAAATTGGATACTCCCTTTTGTATCATGTGAGACCTTAGTTTTCCAATCGATCGTTATGCTTCAAGTTTCTTTACATGAGGGTCGGGGTCTACTAATTGCTCCTAAAATACTTCATCGTCAATAGCCATATCTTTAAAATTATCATGATTGGTTAAAAAAATTATGATATGTTCATCTCCTTCAAAGACCTTCCAATTGGAAATATTGTTGGGAACCGATGGTTTGTAGAGTATCTCCATAGTGAATTGGGAGGCTTCGTAGTCTTCTAGAGGGGATAACCTTGAGGTAGCAGTGGCCATAAAATCAACAAGAATGTTCTTTGTTCTGGGATCGTTGTAATGTTGAAGGATTCAAAATGTTCTATTAGTCTGTGCACCTCCTGTTGGTAATTCCTTAGGTGGGGATATTTGCAATGTATAGTGTTCCTTACTTGTCTAACGACGATTTCATAATCTCTGAAAACCTTTAATTCTTTAACATTTAATTCTATGGATTTCTTTATCCCTTGTACTAGAGCTTCATACTTGGCGGTGTTGTTTGTGCATTCAAATTCTAGTCTACAGGATATGAAATTTCATTTACCTTTTGGATCAATGAGGATGCACCCTACCCCTGACCCTTCTTGTGATTTAGATCCATCAAAGTATAAGGTCCAAATTTGTGAGAAAAAACCATTAGTTCCTTTTTTCCTACCACTTTCATCCTTTCCTCCTATCTGTTTCGTGATTTCTAACATAGGTCCCTGACAGAAGAGGGTTTCCTCCACCACTGTCAGCAAGTTTTCTTGAAAAATCATTTTGGATTTTTGAGTAAGAGGAACATCAGATGAGAGGGGGGAGAAATTCCCAAAATCGGAGTCACAGGGAAATCTTTCGATGAGGGTTCGTTAAGGATTTCTAGGTCAATGACAGTATATTTTAGATATATTTCCCTATCGATCCTGATCATATTTGTGTGTCCCTTTAATGGCATCCAAATGTGAACCCAGTCTGTACTAAAGTATATTTTTATCTTCTCAGACCAATCTTGACTCAATAGAAATCCATAAGCTAATGGGATATCTAATACAATGATGTCAATTACTTGACCAAATTTTGGGTGTGTCGCCATTCTGATAATTACATCTTTGAGCTCTCCCATAACCTTCATCTGGGTTTTGTCTAGTTGTATCACATGTTTATCAATTTTGAGAGGGACAATGTTTAATTTCTTGCATATAGACAATGGCATAACATTAGAGGATGCTCCTGAGTCAACCAGATAGTTATGGAGGTTTATTTTGAAGACTTCAAATGTCAAAAGGAAAGGTTCTACAAAAGGCTTTCCCTTCTTATCTTCAGAGAAGACGTTCACAGTTTCTTTATTTCTTAGATCTGAGAGGGTTGGATTTTGTCCTTGGTCAGTTCTTGTTGTAGGATTGTCTACTGACTTTAATGCTTGTAACATAAATTCCTTTTGCTGAGGGATTTTGCACATGTCCATGACCAATATATTTGCCTTTAATTTTTTCAAATCTTCTACTATGTTGTAGTCTAGTTTGGGCGATTCTTGTGTATGGATGTTTATAGGATTTCTTCGATAGAAAAAAGGTGCTTTAGGGTGATCAGACATTGGCTTTCCTCCTGAATATTGGGTCGTATTAAGGTCGTTTGAGATAGGTTGACCCCTACTTTGTGTTTGCATAGCCAATACCTATGTGGGTGGTTCTTGAACCTCAAATAGATCATCAAAAGGCATTGGTAGGTCAGGGTCCCATATCAACATGGTTGTTTATTCTGGTGGATCAACTTCTTCCTAATCAACAATATTCATAATTGAGCCGCTTGATTGTTTGGTTAGGAAAACATCATCTAGAAACTAGTTGGCCATCAAATTCATGGCGTGCACACATTAGGGGCAGTCTCTTTCAAAATGTTTCTCTTGGTGATAGGTACAGAATGAATCAGATGCTACATTTCCCAAGTCAATGTTTAAGTTGGTCGGGGGAATTTCAATTTCTTTGAAAGGTGGATTTATTTTAAAAAAGGGTTTATACGACCTCTAGCCTTGGTTTCCCTCCCCTGCACTTATTTTCATGTCTATGATTTTGTTTGACAACTTCTTAACCATGCATTGTAGGTCTTCTATGTCTCCACTTCCCTTTTCAGGACCTTGTTTTGTTTGTTTCCCTGGGGGTCTAGTCAACAGGAGTCCTCTCTTGGGAGGAGGTTGAACTTCCTTATTAACTAATGATACCTAGCCTTCTTTACATCCCTTCATTTGGAATTATAATCTTTTGGCTTCTTTAAAATTCTTAGCTAATGTTGTTTTAGCATCCCTCTTCGCAAACATGGAAATAGAAGTTGGGAGAGCATTAACATATACTTCAATTTGTAACACCTAAGTGGGTTTAGCTTCAAGTTGAAATTTTCTTAGGATAGTGGTGAACCATTGATTAAAGTCTTTAACCTTCTCCTTTGAACTCATGGTGTTGGTGAACAAAGCAGCCATCAAAGATCTTGTAGTGGTTTATTCTGCAAATTTATATAGAAAATCCTTTTGAAACTTCATCCAACTAGTTATGGACCCTACAGGTAAGTTTAAATACCACGGGGAGGCCAAATTATGAAAATTATAGGGGAAAATCCTACATACTACATCTTCATGTTGGAAATTCATCATTCTGATAGCTAGTATGAATTTTTTGGTATGGTCTTCAGGCAATCCTGAGGTTTCAGGGTCAAATTTAGGGAGTAAATTTTCTAGATGTCAGGGAAGGTTATGTACTTGTCCGAGGATGGATAGAGTGTCTTTGGAAAACCACGGTTGATTATTCTAAGGTGGGTTTCCCCTTTATTCATTATGGTCATTGTTATCTTGCATGCTGTCTGATCCTGAAACTGAGCGTTCTGAGTTAAACCCTTCCTCATTGAAAAAATCGTCGGGCTCAGAGCAGTTACCAGCTGGTGTTTCGAGGATTAGAATAAGAGGATGTTTGATTTTGGTGAGGGGGAAATCTATCAGGTCTTCTACTATGTGAACAAAAACCTGGTCGGGGATATCAACCATTATTCTTCTTACTTGTTTTCTTCGAGGAAGTAACAGAGCTAAGGGTAGTGCTCTGATTTGTCGGGTGTAAGTTCTTGTGATTCTTCTGAACTAGTTCAAATCCTCATGGGGAAGAGCATAAGGTATTTCAGGGAATATATGTTCTTCCTCTTGTTGGGGTGAGTTACTCATTTCAGGAGTACTCATTGTGTGTGCGTTGTCTTGAGAATGACTAGCCATGCATGTGGGTTGTTTTGAATCTATATGCTGTGTCAAATATTATATAAACAATATTGCCAGCCATTCATTCTTTAGACCCTCCTTCTAGCACCAATTCTGTTGAGGGGTCCTAAATCCCTTTAACTCAATAGTAGGAACCAAACCTGCCATGGAGGCCCAATTAGACTCTGTAGCGTTTAATGGTGGTGTTAGAGAAAGATTTGCCTCACCCTATGTAATATTGCAGAGAGGGCCTTATTCAATTTCCCTATACAGACTTATCTTCCATGTTACTAAAATCTAGAGAAAAAACTACAAATTTTTCCACTTGTATGCATCTTGCACCCTATACAACAAGCATATACACAGGATGCTCCACTACATCCCACGTACATCGGGATTTGTGCCAAAAAATCAAAATTAATTGTCGGGTTTCCATGTCACGACAGAAGATATATGATCCTGGCCTTCCATATACTAGAAAAAGTTATGACTTGGCCCTTCAGTTCCATTTTGAAGGCTATAAAGAAGCCAATTCCAAGTTGTGTAAACGGAGAAAGAATTCAACTTTGAGAGAAAAATTACTCTGGAGAAATTATTTACTTCATATTGAGTCTGCATCCCTTTGTCCTTTAAGTCTGAACACAGTATTCATCCCCCAAGATCTTCCCTTATTGATGGAGAACCTCATTGTCTCCCTTCTATGAGTTTGCCTTTGGTGGAGGATTGAAGTGGTGTAGGCCCAACTAGAAGGAACTTAGTTTCTCAGTTATGAACCGTGCCGACACGGAAGTCTATAATTTTTTCACTTATGTTGATCATTTATTAATATAAATACTCTCTTCCCATCCAATTGATGTCTTTAAAATATATGAATTATTATGCATGGGCGTAATTGTTATGTATATTGATGGATTATGCTATCTAATGTGCTAATCTTTTATATCGCCACCATATTCTTGTTTTT
>SNQJ01S0071839.1:41802-63520 GCA_010110895.2 Picea sitchensis | reverse complement strand
CGAATTTAATATCAAGCTTTAAAAAAGGAATTTGTGAAGGATTTTTACCATGTCCTTTTGGAGAATTTGGAAGAGGTCTTGAACTGGTAGAAGAAGAAGAAAAATATGGAGGTGAGGGTGGTGGAGAAGAACCATTGCCTCCATTTCCATTTGGAGTTTTATCACCACTGTCTCCCTTGTGCTTTGAAGGGTTGGAGCCTTCACCTAGAGTTTCATCATTTCTCTCATTTCCATGACAGCCTTTCTGAGATCTTCATCTTCTGTAGGAATATGTTCATGACTCTCTTCATGAGCCATACTTGGTGAATGCCTCCTTGAAACTTGCGGTGATGATATAATCTTCCTTCTTGAAAGATGAGAACTTGGATCTACAATTTGACCTTATCCTCTTGTGAGTTTCAACCTTGTGAGCATCAGAAAATAAAACACTTGCAAATAATCAAGTCTTCAAAAACCTATGCTCTGATACCAACTTGATCTAAAAATGAAGAAGACTTGTATTCATGAAATTATTTGCAAGATTTAATTCATGTGTTAAAATGACAAAGGATCAATTTTCCAACATAACTTTTATAGAAAGTACTTATTCAAGATGCATATAAATAGCAGCAATAAATAGTGAACAGAAAACACATAACACAACAAATGATAAAGGAGTTCACCCCTCTCTTGGGCTACATCTCCTGGTCCAGCTTCCAATGGATCTTTTGTATTATTTTCTTAAAGTGCTCAAATATGTGCTTTACAATTCTCAAAATGCCAAATAGATGGCCCCAATGGCTTCAGAACGTCCAAAAACCCCTAGTTGGGTTTTTTTGGCACCTCGTTTGGCCAAAAATTGAAGAAGATAGGCTTCCTGGAATTTCCCCTTCAAACTTGTTGTCTCTGGATCACCAAAATGCACCCTTTCCTCCTCAACTTAGCTCCCATGCGCATAAATGTGGAAAAACCCAGCACTGGGAAGAATCGCACAACCGGTACAAACTGTAGGACGGTTATGCACTGGCCCTTAACCACCAAGGCCCATGGGCATATGGCCATCACATGACCTCGCGCGCATATAAAAGGGGCCAAGTCCAATCAAATGACAATGGTTGGGCACGCCAGTGGTTTTATGAGCAAACACATGTGACTGGGATCATACAAAAAGGGATATGATTGAAACATACCACGCGCCCATGGTCATATTACAATGTATACGACCGGGGGTTAAAGTTTGAATGTGCGCGTGCAAAGGTTTAAACCATAGCCATATGACATAACAACATAACCACGGGCTGGGGCTAATCCCCAACCCGACCCCCATGCCAATTTGAAAGAATTCAAACTTAAATATAATTCGCACCATATATATAATAACCAATATGTTATGGCGCGTTGGTTGGTGGAATTTGCAAAGACTTTGCATGTAGATGGAGGTCATGGGGTCGAATCCGGTGGACTCCAAATAAATTTTATACAACCAACCAATAACGGGGTGCCACATGGAAGCCCATGTCTGGGCCACGTGGCACCAAACCATTCGCCTTGATAATGCCACGTGTCATCATCCCATTCACTACCAACTGTCCACATGGTTTCCTACCACATGTTGTACGACCCTACCACTTGTCATATGGCCTGCCACGTCAGCATCCGTACGGACTGTACAGACAACACACATTGTTTTTGCCTATTCGTCATTTTGAACAAAATGCGATATCTCTCTCATCCGACCTCTGTTTGAACCCAAATGAGTTGCATTGGGTTCGTGATGACGAGAACTATGCTCCTGTTTGATTTGAAGTGATTCTGAGCACTTTGAATTTTGAGCAAAATTTGATCCCCTGGATCACTGTAGATGATAGTTTCCTAGATGAGAACCTCTTTTCCCTTTATGTAAATAGCCCATGGTTTGTAGATATGGAAAACTATCTAGCCACTAGGAAGTTATCGTCTCATTTGTCACCTCATGAAAAGAGGAAAATTATTATATAGAGTGTTAATTACTCTTGGGTTGGTCATGATCTTTTTTGCACAGGTCTTGATTTGATTATTCATAGATGTGTCTGAGAGGATGAGGTACCTGATATACTACGAATTTGTCATGATGGACCATGTGGTAGCCATTTTTATGACAAACATACAACATATAAGGTGTTACATTCAGGTTACTATTGGCCTAGCATTTTCAAAGATGCTGCCAAGTATGTGAGAACTTGTGATAGTTGGAAAAGGATAGGAAGATGTACGTCATATCATGAAATTCCTTTGCAGGCCCAAGTTATGATAGAACCCTTCCAAAAATGGGCCCTCACGTTTGTAGGACCAATTTCACCCATGTCCCATAGGAAGAACTATATTTTGGTTTGTACGAACTATGTCACCAAATGGGTAGAGGCAAAAGCCCTATCCAGGGCTACAAAGAAGTCTGTTGTCAAATTTATCTATGAAGACATCTTTACCCACTTTGGTATCCCTCGTGAAATTGTTACTGACCAAGGCACTCAGTTCACTTCCAAGCTGATGAAAGAGATAACAGAGAAATATGGGATTAAACATCGTAAATATTCTCCATACCACCTGCAAGCCAATGGTCAGGTAGAATCCACAAACAAAGTTATGGAAGCCATATTGAACAAGAGTGTTCAGTTACATCATCAGGATTGGGCTGATAGGCTCCCAGAGGCTTTGTGGGCATATCATACCACCTGGAGGAATACCACTGGGCATACCCCTTATGAGCTAGTGTATGGGAAACAAGTACTTTTACCTATATAATTCCAAGTAAGGACCTTCCATATTTCCGTAGAGTTAGGATTGAACCTGGATGAGGCTCAGAAGAAACAATCCCTACAATTGAATGAGTTGGATGAAATCATGCAAGATGCCATCCAATGGACAATATTAGTCCAAAACCAGAGGAGCAAGTGGCATGACAAGTTTATTAAGAAGAATCACTTCCAGCCTAGTGATTGGGCCCTGTTGCTTGATTCCTGATTCAAAACCTTCAAAGGAAAAATTACCACCCGTTGGTTGGTCCCTTACGAGGTAGACACTGTATATGAAAATGGAGTTGTAAAAATTAAAACAATTGATGATGGACAAGTCTCCTTTGTGATAAATGGACACTGACTTAAATTTTATCATAATCCCATTTCCAGAGAGGATTTTCTATAGGTCATGACAACTGACAAGGCATTGGACTTAGTAGATGAGGAAGTCCCCCCTTGTTCTTGAATTTTTTTCTAAATTTCCTACTGTATATATGTAAATAGTTTTTGAATTTTGTTAATAAGGAAACTCTAGAGGTTTCTGTAAGTAATTATTTCACCCAGTGTACACAGTTTCAAGGATCTTTCTTCAAAACATTGTTATACTTGAATTTTGTGTCTGCTAAAGCATCAAATGAATATTGACTTACTGTAACTAGCCATGTTTTTGCAAAAAATATCATTTTTTTAAGGCATTCTAAAGCATTTTCTCTTGAAACTCTTCACCACTATATAAGGAAGCGATACCATAACTATCAAGCCTAGAGGTCTCTTGTACATTTTTTCGAAGAAACTTGAGTAAGTGAGTCAAGTGTATTTATCAAAGAGTAACAAGTAAGTCTAATTAGTTGTTAATCATGGAAACATCACAATAATTACAAAAGAAGAAAGCAAGTTGAACCTAGAGATACCTTTTTGTTCTTTCTTAATGGTACCATCCACTACACACTAAATATCTTGATTATATCATATCTTTAGATAGGCCACATCCACTTAAGTACCCCTTACATTGGGAAAATCACTAAGTAATATAACGGAATGTCATCATCTAACATAAATACCATCCCAATTGAAAAAAAAGAACAAAAAAATTGTTTTCAAAGTTGTTCACCCATCTTCTTGCATAAATAAATCGTATACTAATATCTTAAAGGATGGAGGGACAGTCTCTGAGGGTTTAGGAGTCTTACCCACCGGGATACTGAACAGGTCTGCTGGCAGCAGGTATCGGCCTGTGGTATGACTAGGTAAACCCACCAAAGTACTAAACATGCTTGCTGGTAGTGGGGCATTCTACCTAGCGAGGATGGTAATATGACAAAAATAAATAATAAAATTAAACTTGTTCTGATGTACGACATTACTTGTAGACAAATATGACATGAAGTATGTGTGGTTAAGTTAAGGTTAATGAACTCCATAAACTTGCCATTGGGAAATAACTCTAAGACTATATTGAAACTCTCTTTCCTACCTCTTCTTATCTATATATAGGATCTCTTATCCTATAGGTGGGGCCATCTCCTAACTATCTCGTCAGACCAATCTGTGAAATTTTATATTTACAATTGACATACTATAAATCTTCGGCTATTGGGGGATACTGACTAGTTTCCTATACTTTTGATTGTGAGGTGTCACAATACTTAGGTGTGGGGGAGCATTTCATGAGCTGACAAATGATCATTGCCTAGAGAGATAAGCCTTTGCAACAATTTTGTATTATTACTATGATACAGGTTATTACATTGATAGTCATGATTATTTTTAAATGCTTAACTCCTGTGTGTTATAAATTACTGAAAATATACTTAACAGACCACTCTTTATTGGTTTATCATTTCATTGAAAACTGCATATTGTAGGTTTGACCATACATGTTTTATGCTTGCTATAACCCGTTCATTGTAGGTTTTTGACATTATATGTCATATGCAAGAAGATTGAGTGAGCATGGAGCATCTTGCATCTTCTCATTAACTATTGTGATTGTCAAAAACACTTCAAAGTTGCAAGCTATCCATTATAAGAGGTGAAAATGCACTTAACACAGAGGTACCGAATGAAATACCGTATGAGGCACCAGATGAAGTGTCGTATGAGGTGTCGAACGCAGTGCCATGTGAATTACACACCAGTAACTATCCTAGATTCCAGGTAACTAGAATTCACTTACATTTAATTAAATTGGTTGCAGGCATTGATTAAAAGATGCTTCATATGTTTATGATCAAATGTCCAAGTCAAAAGACTTGGACATTGATCTAAATAGGCACCATTACATTGCCCAAAAATCTATCCTTCGAATTTGAATTCTCCACACATGGCAGCTCATGCGCACATGTGGGTAACCTAATCCACTATAGATGCATCCAAAATCGGGCTGGGAAACCATTATATCCATTTTCCCTTTCCATTTTCTCTCCTCTGCGTTAAGAAATCGTGCCCAACCTATGCCATTACGACCTCTGTCTAAAATTCATTTGGCCTGTGCTCAATATGTGCCATTGCTTGGCTCAATTATGCCCTTTCTTGGTGAATTCCACCTCTGTCACAATGCCCAGGAGATACAAGCCTTCCTCCTATGAATACTTGTTTTCCATTCCCGAATTTGTACAGTGCAAAGAAGTGTTTTTTTGCGTTGGCTGGGGGCCATTTCTATCTAGATTTTAGGGCCATGATGACGACCTCTCTATGAAATTTTTAGTTGGTTTCTATGGTAAGAAAACACATGTAGGGTATTTTACCTTTGAATTCACAAAAGAGTCCATTGTTGCTGCAACAAAACTCCCAAGAATGGGAGATAGATGGTTCAAAAACCACCAATTTCCGCACTCAAGTTACAACAGGGTGTTTAAGCCGAAATTGGAGAGCATTTTAGGAGCAAAAGGGTATGCTAAGGAGTGGATAAATGAAGAATTGGTCAACCCTCTCATCGTCATCACAATTTTAATTACATGTGAAGGTAGATACTCTACTTTCAAAGCTTGTCATTTTAGATTATTGGCCCAGTTTTTGTTCAACAAACCCTTGAACTTCCCCTTCTATTTTCTCAAAAGCTTGGAGAATATGTCCTCTCAAGTGATTAAAAATGTGACTAACCCCCACAATATTCTCTTCCACCATGGCTTGATCAAACTCCTCGTTCTTGCCAAACTAGAGAAACAGGGGAAAAATTAGGATGCCTTTATCTACCAATTTGCAAACCCTCACTTGATAGTTAAAATTGACAAAAAGCCACTTAGCCTAAAAAAAATCTCTCCATCCAAGCCTCGCTCTCCAAGAATTCCAAACTCCCTTGCACAAACCCTCTCTTTTACAAAACAATACCAAAAGCTTGTTGACATCCCTACTTCTTCATTGATTAAAAACACCAAGATCAAAGACCAAAAGAATCCCATTATTGAACGCCTAATTCCTTCACTCTCTCTTGATCCTACACCTAAAAAAATTCAAGACGTAATGCAGCAAGACTTTCCCATGATTCCCACAAACAAGAGGGGAGCCAATCGATTTGGTAAAGGAACCTTTTGGTAGAGTACCCAGAACACATGAACCAAGCCTTATGAAAAACTTCCACCTGCTTCAGACCCTATCCAAGTGTCCTCCGACCTTGAGATCCCTCATAAGAAACCTAGGGAAGTCTCTACATATGGATTAGAGACACTAAGGAAAACAAAATCAGAACCTACCTCACCTTACCGATCTCCCATCACTCCTACTTCACCCATGCCCAATCTATATCCTAAAACTGATAGATTGTCCACATCCCTCAAAGTATCTAAGCCTTCCTTGGAGATCATCGATTCTGTTCCAACCATAGAGAAGCTACAAAAAGAAAACCATCAGCTTCTCCAATAGTTGGTAGAGAGGAACAAAGTATATGTACACCTTCATCATGAAAATGCAGTCCTTCAGGCAAAGGTCAACTCACTTCAGCGGTTGGTTGATGAAATGACTAAATCTAACCACAGCCTAAGAGCATAATTAAAGTAACAAAAGAGGCACAAGGCTAAGTCTACACAGCAAGAAGGAGAGGCTTCCAAAGTTGATCCTCCTCAGCAAGCCTAGTCACAAGGGGTAGCTTCTTTTTGTTTGTAGTGGGACCTGAAAAATCGTAAGTGTGGGGGTAATGTTGGGCCCGATATATGATCACTTTTATGACAATTATTATATGCTTTTGTTGCATGTACACATGTGTTTTTCTTATTTTAAAGGAGCTTTTTGAAGAATTTCATGATAAAATGGTATGATCAACATAATGTATGTATAATTCATGTTTAATGATTGTATCAAGTATAATTCATCATGTTTTATGATTTCCAAGAGCTAATTCACATTTTTCTGGTGTTACAAGGTAAAAATGGACTACGTTTCTAGTTCTGGCACTTGACCCGGCACTCGTTCCAACACTCGATACGACACTCTGTCCAACACTATGTATTGCACAAAAACGCAGGGTGACTTGGCGGTTAAGGTATTGGTGGCCATTTATGGGAAAATCGAGTACATGGGTTTTGTTTACCCTTTCCCCCTCCAGCGACTGAGCTCCCAACAACTCAGTTTTAGTTATTCAAGAGGGTGATTATTGGTTCGCTCCATTTTATCTATTAGGGCATAATTTATTGTAATTTGCAGAATTTAGAAGTGGTTCGACCCTCTTGTGGTAGACCACTTGGTCTTTAAGATTATAAATATCACTAGGATGCTCATAATATTGTTAACCAAGTAGAAGAACCAATGTATTGGAGACAAACTTGTTTTTCTCTGTTTTGAGTCTTTACATTGCCAGAATTACGCCAGAATTGCGTTTTCAAGTTTTAATGGTGAATTCATCTTGTTAAGCTCGTCCTGTGCTTTTAGGGAGTGACCACGACTTGTTGGGGGGCCCACCAACAGTCTGGTAACTATCTTCATGTTTGTTTATGCATTTCCCAATTTAATTGTTCTCTTTTATTTTATGTACATGTATATTTTTATTGTGTCAACTAGTTTGTTGTAGTTAATTGTTTTGCTTCTCTTTTGTAGGTTAGGATGATGAGATGTGTTAACATGCATTGATTTTGTAGATTAGGAACATACTTGCAAGTCTCTATACTAACCCCATGTGCATTTAGATGTTAGATCATGCTTGATTTATGATTTTATACCCTAGTTTAAAACAAAGTTTAATTAGAATAGAACATAGTTTGATTTGGGTTTTCTTTGACAAGGATTGATGGATGGATAGAGTTAATTCCAATTTTTTATTATAGCTTGCTTATTTCAGTTTTATATAGATCTCATTTTATTAGTTGTTGGTTAATGTAGATTGTTAATTTACTTTGATAGTTTAATTTTTGTTTTTAATTATTTCCTTATTGCAGTTTGAATGGTTAGAATAGATGTAGCATAGTTTTATTTTATGCAATTTCCTTTCCTAGAATTAAAATGCAATTATATATCTTATTTAATGCTTGAATCTCATTTTGCTTACATAGTATAGGAATCTAATGAAGATCTTGTTATGTTGTTGATGGTTTATACATGAATATGCAAGGTATTTAACATTATTTTTGTCATGGCTAAACTCTCATTGGATTTTTTAATTCATACCTTTCATTTTGCCATTGAGATTAGTGTTGAGCTTATACCATTGGAATTGTCCTTTGTTGTCAAGTTCCATCAAGATATTATTCGACACCAGAGATATTCACACAACCACCAACATTATATTTGAATTGTCATAGGTTAAAAGAGATAGTTTCTTGCTTTCATAGTTTTAAAAGGTAGTTTTGTTTCTGCTATAGTCTTTGATAGATTAGATAGTAGTTTTCTTATTATAGATTAAGAATTAGTGGTATCCTTTCTTTCTTTCAATAAAATAGATTTCCTTTCATGCATTAGAAATAGTTTTGCATTGAGCATTCAGTCCAGTTGCCTCTTAGATTTCCTTTCATGCATTAGAAATAGTTTAGCATTAAGCATTTAGTCCACTTGCCTCTTAGGTTAGATAGTTGTTCAATGATAAGTTTTACTTTGATTGCTTGCAGTAGTTAGTTTCCTTTTCTTACTTGTATTTTTCTTTAGTAGGTTAGTTAGGTTTCTTTGTTTACTTTTCTTTTGCTTTAGTAGGTTAGTTATGTGTCTTTGCTTTCTTGCCTATTTTCTTTAATAGGTTAGATAGGTGCTTTTGATTACTTTCTTATTTATTTGATTTCATAGGGTAGTTTCTCATTGAATGTAGGTTGGCAAATTAAAGAAGTTTTCTTTTGTCATTTGCTTATTGCTTATTGTTGAACTAGTTTGCTTTACATAGGGTTTTTACTTGCTTTCTTAGGACTATCCATTGATCCTTGGCCCAAAAGTACTTAGGTTACCTAGTTTCAATTTTCTTAGTAGGGTTTTTCATTAGATAAACTTTTCTTGAGTAGATTAGCCTTATATAGCTTCTTTCCCTAGTTAGATTATAGTCCTACCAACCTTCTACCTTTGGCATATATTTTTTTACAACTCTAAGTTTACTTGCCTCGGGTTGACAATTTAATTGAGGGTTTTTACTGTGTTTTTAGTGCATATACAAAACCCATCACCATCTTTTCTATTTAATTTTTTTGAGAAAATGGATATATGTAGGGAGGTACATTGGGGGGTTGAATTCTCAGAAGGAGAGATGTGCTATCATCATGATCACACCTGGAGGGAGGCAAGGTTGTGGGAATCTCAACGACCTTGGGGTACTTGTGCAAGATGAGTTGAAGTTTTGGAGGAATTCCCTGAGAGGCTTGTTCAGTGACCTGGATGGCATCAAATTGAAAAATCACACCATGTTGGCCTTTCTTCAATAGTTTTTCCATCCTGTGTGAGCTGATAATTTTAGGAGATCCTGCTTGGAGACCTTGGAGGGTATAGGAGTGAGTGTCTTGGGTGAAGATCATATATAACTATTGATAATACATTGTCATTGGCCCCATAGTGTGAAGCCATTCCACTCATAATACAATATTAAAATCACTCATTGCAATAGAGAACATGTGGATTTTCACAGTATAATCACTCATTTGGATTTTGACATTCTCACAATGCCCCCCACACTTCATAGTACCACCATTAGCAATGAGGGTTTGAAAAATAAAAATAGGGAAAACAACAGAATGTATCTCATCAACAATCCTGCGATGAATAAAATTATGGGTGCTACCACTGTCAATCAACACCACCATCGATCGATGTTTGATGTAGCCCTTAAGACTCAATGTCCATGGAGCCAAAGTACCTGAGAGTGCATGAAGTGATATGATGGGTTCCACTAGTTCCACAGGGGTTACAACTGGGGCTTCAATGTGATCACTTGGTGGAGCCTCATCTGAGTCAGTAGCCTCATCTAATGGGATGTGTTCATAAGGTGATGGAATTGATGCATCAATCTGGAAGAATGTTTGTACTCTACATTTATTCCCTAGTGAATATTTTTCATCACAATAGTAGAAAAGTCCTTCCTTGTAACGTTCTACCAATAGAGTTGGAGATACTTTTTGGAACTTCAATGTTTGTGTTGAAGTTGGGTGAACCCTAGGGTGAGGATGATTGAAAAATGGAGCCTTCATGGATGGGGCCTAAAGGATGGTCTTTGCTTCCTTTTCTATTTGACATGCCTGCAAGAAGGTAGTAGGATGCAACTTGGTGAGTCTACCAAAAACATGTGACTCCCTATCAAAACAGGCACAAATTTATTTAGTGAACAGGCTCCAAGTTGGATCTCTTGGATAAAACTTCTTATGTCATTGTCACCACTACCATCGTTCTTAATCTAGGTACAAAAAACCTACATCAAGTTTGGTCTCATCATCCCAAATATTATGAATGGAGAAGTATTTTTCCATCTGAGAGACCCACCCTATTGGGTTGGATCCATCAAATTTATGCATGTCCACTTTGGGAACCTTATTCCAAGAGTGTGGAGAACCACAAGAGGAGTGGGAGGAATGAGTATGCTCATAGTGGGAATGTTGAGGGTCCTCTAAATTGAGTTCTACCTACTTACCTTCTCTGAATTGTTGCATGGATTCATGGATGGATTCTTGGATTGTTCCAGGGAGGGAGTCATTGATTGTTGTTTTTATGGTAGTGGGGATGGAATCCATTCACAATTATAAGTTGGACAACCTAGTATCCCAGTATTCTTGGTTTTGAGCTTGGTAGGTTGGCATGGTAGTGGCTTAGGTAGTAGATGATGTGGTAGGATGAAAATAGAGACCACAAAAAGTGATATGTACCAGGGTGATTAGGAAAAAGAGAGGAGTCCAATGGGATAGGTGTCAAATAAGGGTGTCTCAGAAAGGGGTGGGACCACAGAGAGAAAAGGATTAAAAATGAAGGGTACCACTATGATCAAAATGAAGAGAGGAATGAAATGGACTAGGTTACAAATAAGGGTGTTGAAATGACCCATTTTTTTTTGTTTTACTCTTGTGGAGTTACACTCCTAGTTGAATAATACTGTAGTGATGAAATGGCCAAATGTTTAACAAGAAGAAATGTGTAGGGATTTTGCAACCAGAATTCAGGAGACACAGTTGCATGGAAATAGATATTGTTTGTTTTTCTTATGTTTCCATCCCAAGGGTTAGGGTATTCAAGGTTTATACAGAGAAGGGTTAACCCTATGTTATATCTCTCTTCTATATGTGAAGGGTCCAATAGTATTAATCATCCCAATATCTCAAGGCACCAACTAAGGAGGCTAGACCATGCCCTTAGCCATACTACCCGACTAACTAGGTAATAGAGAGTATTTTCTAGAGATTTGTTCTCAGTGGCACTATAATAGTCAAGCGGTCGATTGGTTTATCTATAGAAGGTTTTAGGATATCTAGGATAATCCATATACAAGAATTTTTTTATGCACTACCACTCGAAGGGGTAGCAACAAGGGGTAAAAGGGTGAAAAATAATGTGCGCTTAAATACCATTTTTTTTCTTGCATGTATGAGTCCCTGACCGTGGGTTTATGCATGAAACGACAAATCTATGTAGCTTAAAGATGTCAGAATACATCTCTACCCTAAAAAAAAATTCACCCCACAAGGTCTGCCCAGGAAAGATCTTTGATACCACTTGCAATATACCATATGGATAATAACATGCAAAACATAAATATTTAGCAAGAAGTAATGGAACAACCATATTATAGCTAGAACAATACCAGAATAACACCAGAAAGAGAACATTTATTAGAGATAGAAATGTTCACTTTCCTCTTCGAGGGGGAAACCTCCAACAGAGCAGAGCTCTATTACAATAAACTCCAAGACAAAAATATCCAATGCCTCCTACTCTTATTTATACTAATTCTACATTCTAAGAAAACTTATAGAGGAATATATTTCTATAAGTGGAAGATTCTATTAGGTCTTCTTAAATTGACTTATTCTCCTTTATTTATTAGGCCTTATTAACTAATTTCGTCCTTTATTACATAAAAAAACATATCCTACTAACTAATGACCCATGGAGAGGGGTTAGGATCGGATCCTAACATATTGTTCGTGCGTTGTCGTGCCCAAAAAACATCGTTTAGGTCCTCAAAATGACCTCAAAAGTTTATGACCTAAAAAACCATAGAAAAACTGCTCAAGTGGAAAGCCATGTTTTTATCCAATGAAATAGGTGGGTGGCCACCGATTTCCTCTTGGATCAATTCTCAGGGAATTTCACCTCAATCTGTTGGTTCTCTAGATTTTTTGTCGGTATGCCTGGTATCTCACTTGTTGGCCCTAATTCCTGATTATTATTAGGTTTATGGGTATCAACTTGTTGTCTTTTTCCCACCTGCATGTTGGCTTCTTTCTGGATGGTCGATTACTCCACATCCATAGATGGTTGAACCCATCGGTATTGTATCTGGTTAATTGACTCGTGTTGTTGCATCGACTCACATGTTTGGATTGATTGAGTTGGTATTTCGCCAACCAACTGTTGTTGTTGTATCGAGTCAGTGGGGCGATTCAAATCAATTGGTATTTTATTGACAAACTTCTACTATTGTGTTGATAAGATATCAATATATTCATTAGTTGACTCAACTGGTTGTTTGGATGTTGTTTCTTCTGACAACTCAAAAATTATGAGCTATCTTTTCTTCTTATTTGTTGGTCATTCTTCTATTGTAATTATTGGTTCAGTCAGAGGTAATTCTCTGGTTAGGTCGATTGTTATGTCGGTCGTATTTTTCTTTCATGGTGTTATTCTTAGCCTTATATCCCATTATGTCGTGTTGATTGTGACTTGTGTTGGTGTGATGATGGTAGTCTTGGCTTACAAATTTTTCTGTCTCTTTGTTCCTCATGTCTCAATTTGTCGTATTTTCCTCCTTATTTTCTTTACTTGTTGATTTTATTCTTTATATTTTTTTCATGTCCTCTTTCATCCTCGATCCTATTAATGAACTGTATATTTTTTTCATGGTGTTAGTATCTTGTCAAGTTTGTTTTATTTTTTCAGCAATCTTAGTGGCAATGCTCAACAATTTTTCTTGTACTTTCGGGTCATTGAATTCAATGCCTTCATTTGATTGGAAGGTTTCCCTCCAAATTTATTCTATGTCGATTACTAGCTCTTCCTCCTCAACAAGAATTCCCCCCTTATATTTTTTGGCCATTTTCTTTCTTTTCCCTGGAGATGGATTTGTAGGGTTGATTACTACATCTTGCAAATATTCTACAAACGGGATTGTATACAACTCTAATTCCATTTATTATTCCTACTCTCCATCGGTTAGAGGAAGTATTAAAGTTAGCCCTGATTGTTTTTCTTCAGGAGGAATTTCTATCTACTGATTTATCTATCTTTTGAGTTCCAAAAATATTTCTTCCATCGTCGGTCGATAATGAAACTCTTTTGGTTATAGGGCCGAATTGACTCCACACCAGAGCTTAGTGCAGTTGAGATGAAGCTAAATGTGGTAGGGTTCTGGTAAGGTCCGACATACTAATTTCTCGACCTGCCATATGTGCGAGCTATCTTTTAGACTTCCGACCCATAGTCTTAACATTTCTTGGGATGACAACAAACTATAAGTGCATGTTTGATTGGATGAGAATATTATATACTTATCCATTGTTGGGAATTTCTTTACTGAGAATGTTGTTTCATTGACGAGATCAAATTGTTCCATTACTAGCCAAATTAGTAGGGATGGAAATTTTAAGGCCTTATTGGACTCCTGAAAATATTTACAGTTGGTATGAACTATGTCAGCTAGGTGTTCCAACTAGTTGAATATTTTTGCATTCTTATAGACCTATCCTATTGATTTGACCATCATAATTTTCACATCTGATGCTCGACCTACTAGTGTGAAGAATTGAGACATAATTATTGCGGTCCAATGGGCCCGCAGGTTGTTAATTTTGTTATTGAGAATCCCCTTATAGTTCTTGTTTGTCACCGATCCTTTCAAGAACTGCATCCAATCGTTGGCAGTAGATGTCTTTGGTACCTTAGTTACTATCTTTAGGAGGCCAATAATACAGTGAATGAGTCCCCCGGTTATTGCTATGGTATTGTCTAGCAAGAGGTGTCCTTGGTGATATTGACTAATCATGAAATTTGTTGCCTCTTATTTCCATTGTTCCGTGTAGGAAACTTGTGGGGATCCCAGTATGTGTCTAACTCTTGCTTTCTCCAAGAATTCAGTTTCAGGCTTCCATCTTCCATTCTTCATTTCCAATTCTGAAAAATGATTCCATTGTTTTCCCCAGTCCACTTCCTCTAACATTGACTATCGAATATTATTCATCCATATTTGTAGACGTGTTGCAGTCATTCTATTAACACTCTGTAAATTTTGTTTGCCTGATAGACAAATGACAGAAGTAACTGTTTCAACCTAATTTAGAGATGGGAACTAGCCTTCTCAACTCAGAGAGGGCTCTCTCCTGTCAGTTGATATATCTATGGAAATCAGTGGCTAGATTTGGTTTGTTTTGGGTTTTTTTAATAAAGTTGATGGAAAGGAAGGGGAGGAACACACCGAGATATGGAGTCAAAATTCTGAAAGTGAACGAAAAAAATGCATCCGCCAATAGAACTCTCAAGAGGATAAAGAATAAACAAGATGATGAATCTAAGTTATTCTTAAATTGAAATAGAGTGTAAGAATATGAAGAAAACAAATAATTGCATCAGAGCATTACCAAAATGAATTCTAAAATAATTAAGAAGAAAATCAAACAGTTTAAATTGCTTAAGCCAAGAGCATCACAATATGAATTCTAGGACTTTAACTCTCCAATTTAAACAGAAGAAAATGTAAATGAAATGACAAGTCACAGGAAATACATACGATGAAAGGAAACAAATCTCATATCACCACCAACCCTTTAGAATCTTTTCATAAGGACTTCAAACTCTTCTTCATTTATATTCAATCAGATTCAAAAAATTTACAAAATTGAGTTTTATACAACCAAAAGGTGCTCTTACACTTATGCCAACATTAATTCATTCAAGTAACCCAGTACTTATACAATTTGTTCAAAATAACGGAAACTGAAGTGTTTCATCTTCCAAAATAGTTTTGATTGATAGTTTCGGTATATGAAATGATTTACAATTATTGACAAAAACGTTTCAAAATTATGGGTGATTTCTCTGATTGTTTGGTTTCTTTCCCGCCATTTGTCTCACTCTGGTCTTTTGTCAGATCTACAAATTTGATGACACTTGGGAATCACTTACTGGCTCCAACGATATTGCACTTTTTCTTACCCAGACGCACAATTTCCTTCCATTGCGAATTAGAGGGGATTTCACAATCCATCATCTCTTTAATCAAAATGTCCAAGTCAATGAACATGGCATAGGACATATTCTCCATGTCGAATTTCACATTTTTGAACTTATTCAAAATTTCAAGGTCTATAGCCAAATATTCTACCAGACTTGGGTCTTTCAGACTTTCTTTCATAGCTTCAAATTTAGAATGGTCCATTCTGCATTGCATGAAGAGAGTATTGTAATATTCCTGATTGTATAATGAACCTTTTCCATCCCAAAATGATAGGAGGCCTTTGATAAACAATTGTTCAAATGCATATTTAAACTCCTATATGTTGTGCTCCATCTGCATAGCTTTGTTTTGGACCGATCTAAGAAGGTTATGTTTGGCGATGATTCTCCTAGCTGAAATGATCAACACAGTCCTGTCTTTTACCCTGATAGTTTGAAGATCGATAGTTGGCACATAATTTAGCAAGTCAATAGCATTTTGGGCCCATTATGAGGGATTCTTGGCTAAAACTTCATTAACAACATCACACCTTCTCTGAGCTATAGCAACCACACTATCTTTGTCATTTATAAAATTTAGATAAACCCTGAATTCAACAGCTTCTACAACAATAACATCCCATATGACATGTTTGGCTCCCTGCAATAATGTTTTTCCTTTTAACTTGGTTTTCAGCTTGCTCACTCTCTCTTGCAAATGTTTATTATCTCTGTGAATTTGAGCCATCTCCTCATCTTTCACCTTCATCTCTTGTTTCAATTTTTCTATAACCGCGTTGAGACCTTTGATCTCCCCTGTTTTGATGCTTACCTGGGACATATCTTGGACCAACCTTTCAGTGCTAGATCTAGCCTCTGTATTAGTAGGTACAATGACAACCATATCTGATGTCGTTTCCTATGCTTGTGACCAATTCTTTTTTTTTTTTTCCAATTGCAACACTTTAGCTTTGTAATTGAGTGCCTCTTGTCTCAATGTTTATTTCTCCTGTTCCAAAGAAGTCAATTTTGTTTTTTATGGATGGTCTATAGGTGAAATCTTCAGCCTTTTATTTAAGCTTTGGATCATCTTATCCTTGTCATCCAGAGAATATTTCACCCCTTGAGGACCTTCAGACTCTAGCCTTTTGACTTGTGTCATCCAGAATTTTCTAGATGCCTTTTTTTGTTTCAATTGTCCATCTAGTTTGAGTGCATGTGTTTTCAATCTTGCAACCCTCGGTCCTAATCTCACATAATCAGAATATAGCATATCGCTGACATTTTTTTGGAACTTTACTTTGTCAGGGGAACCAATATTTTCATAGTGCATTTTGATCTCAGACACCTTATCATCATCAGCCATAGCTATGTTAAACGTTTTCTTTTCCACATCTTTAACTGAGAGTAAGGAACATTTAAGCTGGGGGGCCTTTTATACTTCAGGTAGAAGGTCCCTTATTTCACTGTTAGCCATACTTCCCTTCATAGTGTACTAGTTCATTAAATATTCCTTGGAATGATAAAATACCCCAGGTGTCTAGCTAAATATCTGTTTCCTGCTGCTAAAAACCTTTGTGTTGTTTTCAGTTTGTGGCTTGTTTCCTGTACCTGCTTCTTCGTTATTGGTCACACCTTCTACCATTTCCATGCATGTTTTCTCTTTGGGATATTCCTCTTCTAGGTCAACTATTTGAGAGGATGATGTGATTTTCATTTTCTTGAGAATATCTTGTTGGTTGTCGACACCCAGGGCCTGTAAACTGCTCCTTTTTATTGTAGACACTCATTTTAGGAGCTTTGACAATCAATCTAGGAGAAGTATTTTGTGTTGGGATATGCCAAGAATCTCGCTCCGTTTGTTTTGTTTGATCATGCTGCATAGTGACCTCCATATCTACACAGGTTTCTAGATTGGCCAACTTATCAAATCCTTCAGCATGCTCTTGTTCATAGGGGCCTTGTCTGCTTTCCAAACTCCTCTTTGATATCATTTAGTGTGGGTCATATTTTCTTCCTTCCAACTATGTGAACCCAAATTCACTGAGTTTGGATTGAATCTGAGGAAAACAAGACTTGTTCTTCACCACAAAGGGACCTACTATGAAAGGAAATTTTAGATTAGAAGCCTTGTGTGCTTTCAAAAAATGCTCAGTTTCCGAGATGATCCTCTGTCTTATGAACTCCAAAGAAAAGACTCTGGGAGTCAGAAAAACTGGTAAAAGGTAAGGTCCTTCTTGGCATCCATATACCCAAATCACAGTGGATTGCATGAATAACATCCAGTCTCCTACCCTGGTCTCTGTATTTGGTTGCAAACTGCTTTTCATTTCTTCCAGGACCCTTGGCAAGTCCGAAGCAAAAATAAGATTGTACACCCTGGACATAATATTATTGATGAAAATAAGCATGATAATTCTTTTACACTCGGTTGAAATAAATGTAGTCTCAGAAAATTTGGTTATGTTAGATTCCAGGAACATTATCAACAAGTGCATGTAGCATATGAAGTGCCTCAGTGAATTGAAGTTCGTCAACTGCTAATGGATATTTTCGGCAATAAATTTTTCAAAACTGACACAGACTGACTGACCAAACCCTTACATAAAGAAAGTCAACAGGAAAGCTAACATGACTTCTACCACAAACTTGTCATTTTCCAACCCCAAAATTTGACTCAACAGAGAACAAGCCCACTGGACTTCGATGACCATAAAACTTACACTGGAAGGTAATGACAGACTCTTTGAATGGTGTTCAGGTTTGACGATGGTTTGTAGAAACTGGGTTTTTACTTCTGGTGGGCATTCTCTATAAAATGTGATCATATTTTGTTCCTCAAAGGATTCTGACATTGTGGAGGAGGAATCTAGTATACTGAGGGTGTGCCTGAGCGATTGACTATCTATTTCACATCAAACCTTTAACCCTAATTTATTCAAAATGACTCTTTCTTCCTGAAAATACCACTCTGCACACCATATTACATCAGGGATTAGAGAAAATGGTTTTAGGTGGACCACTTTTCTCCCTAATGTGCCTCTGAGGGTGCCACGTGTCCACAATTTAAACCATGACAGTTTTCCCCAACCCACCCTCGATTCATTAATATTTGTACTACTTCTATCGCTGATATGCATTTTAGCCATTGATCCGGGCCGCTTTAAGATATATGGTCCACATTCACCGAACAAATTTGGCATCGAGGGTTAGAGAAAGTGGTTTTAATCAGACTAATTTTTTCCCTGATGTACCTCTAGAGGTGCCACACATCCGCTAATAAAACCATGATGGTTTTCCCCATCCTGCCCTCGATTGCTTAACCTTCACGCTATTTCAATCCCTGATATGCGCCTTAGCCGTTTATCCAGTCCGCTTTAAAGATCGACGGTTCGCCGAGTCTTACTCTTCACACTTTTGCCACATTTTTCCACACACTGCCAGATATATCCTGGTGCTCTAAATTATCATATCTCCTTAGTGACATAGCCTTTCACTAAAATTTCGATACTCGAATACCATTTTGAAAATTGTTATGGTGATAACATTGGCTCCAATTGGGGATGTTATCCTCCCTGTGAGCTAGCAAAGAACTGTAGACTAAGTGCCTTCCCATTGGGCTTTGATTTATCAATGTGACCTGAATCTACTGATATTTATTAGACAACTTACAATCTATCTAGCATAGCTCAAGGCCTTCACCTCGAGCTTCAACTATGCTGCCTTTATTTCAATCTCTCATGCGTAAAGGAAAAAGTAGAACGATTGTATACAATGAATGGTGGGGTGATGATTTTTCAAACAATGTAATGCTTGAGGAACCTCCCATTCACAAACCCTCCTCTAGTGATTTCTCCATTACTTTCCTCCAACAAATAGGCATTTCTCTCATAGTAAGCTGCGACTTTGAACGGACCCAACCATAGGTTATGAAATTTCCCATGTTTACCTTTATCTTCATTTCTGGCATCCCATTTTAGTACCCAGTCTCCTAGTTCGAAGTCATCTACCTTGGTATGTTTGTCGAAAGCTTCTTTGAAATTGTCTTGACAAATTTGGGCCTTATTCAAGGCCTTTTCTCTAGTCTTCTATATGCTAATGAGCTCATCATCTCTTCTTTAGCTGGAATTTGTTTCTGCTTCTTGCTCCTGTAACAACTTCATCACCGGAAATCCCAATGTAGTACGAAAGATGGCTTTTGTACCATAAACAATATGGAAAGGAGATGTGGCAATAGCTCTTTTTGGGGATATCCTGTCAGCCCACAACGCATGGATGAGCTTTATGTGCCACGCCTTTTTGTTTTCTTGCAGCAATTTTTTGATGATTCTAACCAAGATTTTATTCGAAGACTCAGCCAATCTGTTCCCTTGAGGATAATATGACATGGAATGACCAAGGGTAATGTTGTAATCACTGCAAAATTTTTCCAATTTTTTAGACTCAAAGGCCACTGCACTGTCTGTTATAATCTTGATCGGGCATCCAAATCTCCACAGGATATTGTCTTATAGGAATCAAATGATAACTTCATATGTATCCTATCTGGCAGGAACATCCTCGATCCACTTAGTAAAATAATTTGTTGCAGTCAAGATCCATTTGTGTTGAGCCGAGGACTTTAGATGTATCTCCCCTATAAAATCTAGGCCCCGTTGTCTAAAAGGAGTTTCTACTGAAATGGGTTTTAGCGTCAAAGACTACAATTTTCCTTTCCCATTAAATATTTGATGTTCATGGCACTTTGAAACTTCTTTATAAACATAAGGAAACATTCTAGGCCAATAAAATCCATCTCTCAAAATTTTGTGTACAATCATCTTCCAATAATGATGACCTCCACAGTCACATTTGTGGAACTCTTTGATGGTTTTCTTTTCTTCTTCTTCTATCAAACAACTCAATAAAATTCCCTCTGGATATTTCCAGTATAGTAATTCATTTACTATACAAAATTTTGTTGCCTCCAGTTTCAAAAATCTAGCCTTTGTTTTACTATACTCAGGAGGCGCCTACAGATTTTTCAACACAAAAATGATATCTACATACCATGCAGAGTCAAGAAACTTTTGAGATATTTGTGGAGTCACCCTTTCTTCATCTACTGCATGGTTTGACAAATCTGTAGTGAAATTTATTCCCAAGAGTTCACAGTTTGTTTGTGCCATCAGTCTGGCATGTCCCTATCCTTTGATCAACTTCATGGGCTTGATTTCAAGATCATATTCTAACAGCATTGCAATCCATTTTCCCCTCTTCCCTTCAGGATTGGGCTGTGTTAAGATGTCCTTTACTGAGCTGTTGGGAACACAAGGCGTGGTATGTGAATGTAGGATATAAACCCTGAATTATTTCAATACTTTGACCAAATCATATGCTTTCTTCTCCATGATATCATATTTTAAAGGAGCATCTCTCAACATTTTACTGTAGTATGCTATGGGCTTCTCGAAATTTTGGTCATCTTTCTGGAGTAATACACCTGCAATTGTGTGTTCTTAGGCGAATGAGAACAATATGAAGTATTTCTCAAAACTTGGACTAGCCAATACATGAGCCTTTGTTAATGTCACCTTGATGTCTTCAAAGGACTTTCTCACTTTAGGAACCCCTTTTATTTCATTTCCATTTTTTATCATGTTGGTGATGTGTTTTATTATTTCAGCTAAATTTGGGATAAACCTCCTCAAAAAATTTACTTTCCCTAGGAAAGATTGTACCTCCTTTTTTCTTCTGGGTATGTCGATTTTCAATATCCCTTCAACTCTGTTGGGGTCCACATTTATCCCTTCCTTCAAAATAATGTGTCCTAAGAGCTTCCCTTCTTCCATGGAAAAATTTCAACTTTTTGGATTTAGTGATATGCCAAATTTCCTGCATTTTTCAAATGCCCTTATGAGATGCTTGAGGTGTTCTTCATCTGAGGCAGAATACATGGTAATGTCATCAAGGTAGATAACAATGAATTTATTTTTTTCTTCGGAAAAATCTATATCCATAGCTATTTGAAATGTTTCCCTTATCCAGGTGGATATCGGTGGCCACCCACCTTCTCCAACTGGCCCAAAACATGTTTTTGGCAATTTACTATTTTTAGCAGTTTTTAACTTCTGGGGCCATTTTGAGGCCCTAAATGATGTTTTTTGATAAAAAGAGGAGAAATATGGATCGTAGATCACTTTTTCTCACCCAAAAGTTGTATTTCTCGGATAGAT
>SNQJ01S0071839.1:29755-41792 GCA_010110895.2 Picea sitchensis | reverse complement strand
GATTACAAGTTACAAAACAGTGTAGACTTAGGTTTTCCATCACTTCTGGATTTGTGGATGAGGTAGATCTAGATGTGGTTCCATTGGATATCTGTGGTATCGTGTTGGGTAGTTCATATCTGTATAATAGGAAGGCTATCTTTTATAGGGAAGATAACAGGTATTAGCTCACTAAGTATGGTGTTGAATATATTTTCTGTGCACATCACATGAAAACTAATCTTTCTTTAGTTTCTGCAAAACAAATGAAGAGGTTAATAAACGCAAGTAAGAACTTTGTGCTTATGATAGTCAAAGCAAAAGATCTTGAACAAATTGAATCCTTTAAGGGCTGTGATCCTAAACTTAAAAAGGACTTGATAAAGTTGGTATCCGATTATGATATTTTGTTTCAAGAACCTAAAGGTTTACCTCCTAAAAGGGAAATTCAATATGAAATACATTTGTAGCAGGATGCACCTCCTCCTAATGTTGGTATGTACAGGTCTTCTATTATTTAGAATGCAGAGATAAAGAAACAGGTTTAGGAGTTAATTGAAAAAGGGGCCATTCATCCAAGTTCCTCGCCATGTGGTTCACCAATTTTTTTGGTACCAAAGAAAGATGGCACATGGCGTATGTGTGTTGATTACAGGACATTGAACAGAATCACAATAAAGAACAGGTATCCTCTTCCTCGAATTGATGATCTTTTAGATCAATTAAGGAATGCAATCTTTTTCACTAAGTTAGACTTAAGAAGTGGCTATCATCAAATCCATATTCATGACAATGATATTTGGAAAACAACTTTTAAAACCAAAAAAGGATTGTATGAATGGATGGTAATGCCATTCGGGCTATGTAATGCACCCGCAACATTTATGAGGGTGATGAATGATGTGTTTAGACCCTTCATTGATGATTTTGTCATAGTCTACTTAGATGATATTTTGATTTTCAGTCGAACTTGGGAAGAGCATGTCAAGCATGTTAAACAGGTATTGGATATACTTGTAAGGGAAAAATTGTATTTAAATATGTCTAAATGTGAATTTGGAAAGACATCTTTAGTATATCTAGGTTACATTGTAGGAAGAGGTGAATTGAAGATTGATCCCTCTAAAGTTGAGATCATTGTAAATTTGCCTAAGCCAAATAATGTAACAGATGTAAGAATCTTTTTGGGAGCAGCCCAATATTGGAGGTAGTTCATTGCAAACTTCTCCTTCATAGCTTCTCCCTTACATGCTTTGACAGGTTTGAACAAAGTCTTTCAGTGGGAAGGTAAGGCACAGAAAGCCTTAGACACACTAAAAGAAAAGATCGGCACAACTCTAGTACTTGCACTACCGGATCTACAACAACCATTTGAGATAGAAACAAATGATAGTGGTTATGCAATGGGGGTAGTCTTAATGCAACATAAAAAACCAATATGCTATCATTCTGAAACTTTCTCTAAAACAATAATCAACTATCCAACCTATGACAAAGAGTTGTATGCATTAGTATAAAGTGTTAAAAAGTGGAAACATTACCTAATGGGTAAAGAAACAATCATACATACTGATCATCAACCACTGCAATATTTACAATCACAAACTAAGCTACAACAATCAAGGCATTTTTTATGGATGGGGTTTTTACAACATTTTCATTTGGCTATTAAGTATAAGAAAGGAATTCATAACAAAGTTGCAGATATGTTATCTAGACCTCCGACAAATGCTTCTATTGTTATTCAACAAAGTCCTTTAGTTCATGCAAGCTATGTTGAAAAATTTACTAAGGATGAAGATTTCAAAGAAGTTTATGAATCACTAAGGCATGGTTATCAGAATGAAGAATTGAATTATCATGTCGATGACAAGTTGTTGTATCATCTTGGTAAAATTTGTATTCCACAAAGTGAAAGAGTGCATGTGATAAGAGAATCTCGCACTTCTCTCATTTCAGGGCATTTTGGAGTAGGTAAAACCATAGCACAATTACAAAAATTATGTTATTGGCCTCGAATGAATAAAACAATGTCTAAATATGTAAAAGGTTGTGTCATGTGTGCAACAAGAAAACAAAGTAGCAGAAAGTTAGGCTTGTACACTCCACTTCCAGTTCCTTCTCGTCCATGGGAAAGTGTTTCAATGGATTTCGTAGGAGGTTTACCAATGTCTAGAAAAGGACATGACTATTTGTATGTTGTTGTGGATCGATTCAGTAAAATGTGGATACTCATGCCTTGTAAAAAGCAAATCACAGCTGAGATGACTGCTCATTTTTTCTTCCAAAATGTATGGGTCCATTTTGGGCTTCCTACTTCTATTATTTCTGATCGAGATTCCCAATTTCTTGGGAAATTTTGGTCATCATTATGGGACCTTATGGACACAAAGTTAAAGAAAAGCACAACATTTCATCCACAAACCGACGATCAAACTGAAGTGGTCAACTTGACTGTGGTACATCTTCTTCGAGGGTATTTTGCTAAGCATCCCAAGCTTTGGGATGAACAATTGCATTATGTACAACATGCCTACAATAGAGCTATACACTCTTCTACTCAAAAGTCTCCTTTTGAGACATGTTTTGGGTACTTGACGAAGTCTCCTTTAGACTTCATTTTTGGGAAAGATACAGTGGAATGTGAACAGGTTGATGTAGATAAATCTCTAAGGTTTATTTAGCAAATTCAGGTAATTCATCAAGCAGTGCAGGAAAAGTTGGAATCAAGTCAGGCCAAATACAAAAAAAGGCATTACAAGCATCACATAGATCATCATTTTTAGATTCGTGATCAAGTATGGCTTCATATCAGCAAAGATCGACTTCAAGGTGAAGGTAAAAAGTTGAAACCTATCAGGTATGGACCCTTTACAATTTTTTACAAAGTCGGTAATAATGCTTTCTAGTTAGAATTGACTCCTTATATGAAAATGTATTCAATTGTTAATGTGGAAAACTTGAAATTGTATGAACCACCTATGATTATAGACCAAGATGTACAGGTTCAAGTACCTTCTATGGACAAATTTGTTCCTGAGTATCTTAATGAAATTCAGGAAGATGTAATATTGGACAAGAAGGTCAGATCATCACGAAGAGGAGACATGGAGTTTCTTCATGTGGAGTTAAAAGGAATGCATCCAAGCAAATCAAGGTGGATAGAGACCGAAAGAGTGAGGGAATTATACCCTCACTTATTTTCTGAATGATTTCATACTTTTTGTGGCCAAAAAGATTTCTAGTGGGAAGGTTTGATCTAGGTGGATCATCTCAAGCTTCGATAGATTTAAAGTATTCAAATGGAAAATTAAATCTTACAAAGTGGAATATCTCGTCAACAGCTTTCCAGTGACATTCGTTTCAGGAAAAATGGCCTCCAGGTGACAAAGATATGAGCAATGGAAGTTTAATCAAAGATAGTTAAAAAATGGTTAAAAAATGGGTTACATATGATTAGAAATGGCCTCCAGGTGACAAAGATATGAGCAATGGAAGTTTCATCAAAGATAGTTAAAAAATGGTTTAAAAAGGGGTTACATATGATTAGAAATGGTTTGAAAAAAAAGGGGTGGTCAAGGGCCTAGCCCTTGACCATGCCAACACTGAGGCACCCATGGATATCAAAAACCATATGCACCCCCTTGGTATTTAAATGGATATCAAAAACCATATGGAAAAACCCAAAGTATAATGTCATAAAACCAAATGTTATACCAAAAAAAAAACCATATGATAAAACCCAAAACACATATATTATAATGCGCCACATTATTTATACCATATATCAAAGTCGCATGGATATCCTAACAGATGCGTCCTGTGCAAACTAGACAGTGAAACTACTGACCATTTATTTCTGCATTGTTCCTTCACAATTGTTGTGTGGAATTTGATTTACTCCACAAGAAATTTTATCCAGAAGTGGGGCAGAAGTTGTTTGATTGATAGTTTATCCAAGTGGACAGCAAATAAAACTGTGCCAAATACTTTACCTCCCCTTATTTGTTGGTTTGTGTGGCTCGAGAGGAATGCAACAACCTTTGATTAAAAAAAACCTCTCCTCATTCGGTAGTGATTCGAGCACTTGGTACTATTCACAAGCCCGAGGAAGCTATTACCCGCTCCTTGCTACGTTCCAGTTTCAATTATCAGAATTTTGAATTTCCTATTGCTAGCTTTGATGGAGCTGCAATGGCAGGCATACTTTGTTGCGGTGCAGGTGGCATAATTAAACTGTCGAACACCTTGGCACACAAATAGTTCCTGAACTGTGGAATATGCTCGAATACTAAGGTTGAATTATTGGGGGCTTGGGCTACATTACACATAGCCAATCTACTTGCACTCCCAAAGATCCAAATCCTTGGAGATTCAAAGGTGATAATCGAATGGCTGAATGATAGAAGTGAATTGCGAGTGTCCTCTCTTGAAGGCTGGAAAAATAGAATCAAATCACTTGAGAACACTTTCGAGTCCACACAATTCTTCCACATCTATCAGGAATATAAACAAGAAGTTTATTCACTTTCAAAGCTAGCCTTAAAGGAACCGGAAGGATACATCACCCTTCACCTTTGGTTTGATGGAGTAAAGGGACAGCGTCGACTCCTCAAGGTCTATTAACTCCATTTCTCCGGTTCTCCTCTTTCAAATCAGAATTTCTTGGCTCTTGCAAAATCAGCTATTGTCTCTAGCTCGGACATATCCTGTCTCCTATTGGCTGCACACATTTTCTGAAAAGGCTTCATTGTTTTTGTAACAAGCCTTTTTGTTTGTCTTCAGAATTTTGTTGTAATTGCTGAAAAATCTTTGTCTGTATCCTTTCTGGATATTGCAGAATTGTATTGGATGATAAGAATTATATATTTTAATATAATCCGTGAAATTTTTCTTCTGGGAAAAAAAAAGTCCTGTGGATATCATATGACATGTATCAAAACATATAAAAAATCGCGCAACCATGTGATATGTATCAAAACATATAACAAATTGCGCAACCATAGGGTAAAACATCATATAACAAATTGTGCAAAGGAGTGGAAGCCCGCAAGTTTGACCCCGGGACTTATGCCCCCATAACCACTTCCACTACCAATGCACCACCGCCATGGGACATGGCAACGAATGGCACAAAAAACTTAAAAAGTGCACTGATTTGGGGGATTTCGAAGGGTGCGTGGCCCATAGCTCGTGCCCCCCAAAAACCATTGCTTTTTATTATTTAAATGGAACATGGGCATGAATCCCGAGGAGGTAGAATGCGTTTTGATGCAGGCAGAGACAGGGACGCAGATCGAGGTAATACTGCATAATGACCAAAGTGAATTTGCATGTAGACCGAGGTGGTATTTGTACACAGTTCGAGGTGGTACAGAATTGGCACGCATCCCAAGGCCRTACGGATTGTACAATCAGGGGTAGATTGGGAATAGTGCCAAAAAGGGCATTCGGAGTCCAGTTTCAGAAATATATCGATTTTATACTCAAAAGTCTCAATTTTTCACAAGGATTCCAGATCTAGCTTCAGTTTTTGAATTTAGGCATCCAGACAGAAAAGTGCTCACAGAACCTTCCGGATACACAGAAAGGTATCCATGTTTATATTTAAAAGTCTCAGAATTTCATCTTGCAGCTGTTGTTGAAGTCTGTTACTATATATGATAGACATAACTCAAAAGTCACTTTGTAAGCATTTGAATACTTAATCTATAGGCCTTCCCATTTGGAAAGTGGCCCGGAGAGGTTGCCAGGAAGTCTAGTGAACTCTGTTACCAATTCTTGTTCTTAGATAGTATGCTTACATGTTTATGTGTTGATGAATGTTCTTTAATTTTGCATTCATAAAGATGGTTAACAATTAATAAATTCACATGCAAGTAATGGTTAAATATCAAGTAAAAATTTTAGATCACCACCTCATTTGTACTTGCTGCCAAAGTGACTAGACGAGAGGTATTTAGAGGATATTTTGAGGATATTCACCACTGCCTGGAGGTGGTACTACAGGGCATGCCTGAGGGAATGTGGTCATGCATCTAGGATGAGGGCATCCTTGAGCAGTGTGTGGGAGTTCCGCCGACGTGGCGGGTCGTGGTGCATCGAGCAGCAGTAGCAGGTGCTGTGATGACTAGACAGTTACATCCTGGTCCGGAGAGACCAGTAGTGCGTGGGGGACCACCGCTTGAGGGAGGGGCAGGAGGTGGTTCTCTAGAGGCACCTTAAGTGTCACTCTATGTATTTTTGTATTTTGTATATAGGCTGGTGAGCCCATTTTGGTGTAGTGGCACCAATTTTCTACCGATGTGCTTCACTGGCCTGCGGATGTTTGTATATTTGTATGTAAACATTTTGATGGAACTGTGGACCGATTTATATATATATGAGTATACATTTTGGGGTCTATGTGATTTTTACATGTGTTTTTTAATGTGTTGATTATGTCTAATCTATATATGTTGTGACAGGTTCTTGATGGTTTACATGTGTGTAGAGGTATCTCGATATGATAGATGTCAGTCTAACACAATGTTAGCTAAGTTATTTGTAATTTGATTCAATTGTCTCGGAATATGTGTAAATGTAATGAAATCAAAATGTCAAGATAAAAGTCTAACTTGCARGTATTTGCGAAAGAGGCAAGGATCGTACTTCTGAAGGATAACGATCCATCAGGCAAAATTGCCATTAATTTGTTGACGACTGAGAAAGTATTGCATAGGGTTGGAATCTGCGACAACCTTAGTCGTGCGAAGCAGAATGTAATGACGCACTTTTTGGACTGTGAGGATGACTGCAAGGGCTAGTTTCTCTTCGTGTTTATACTTCAAGGGTGGACCTGAGAGGTTTTTACTAACGTAGTAAATGACATGCTCATGATCGTCATTATCGATTTGAATGAGAACTCCTGCTACTGAGACAACTGATGCTGATATGTAGAGGATATAGTCGTGATTATAGTTGGGTGAACTAATTAAAGGGGCGTTAGACAACACCATTGTAAGATCGTCAAATTCTTTTTGGGCATGCTCATCCCAGTGAAATGGAATGTCATGGCATAGTAAGCGAAGGAAACCATGTGCTTGAGTGGCGTAGTCTGGGACAAATTGTCGTAGAAAGTTATCTTTTCCTTGTAGGCTCTAGAGTTTACATAAATTCTGGGGAGGTGGAATTTCTGTGATGGCTTGGACTTTAAGGGGGGCCACGGTAATATCACTTTGGGAAATAATGAATCCGAGGAGGCACCCCACAGTGATGCAGAACATGCACTTGAGGGGATTCAAGAGGATGTTGTACTGACGACACCGTTGGAAGATGATTTGTAAATTATCAAGATGTTGGGTGTTTTTCTTGGATCGAGTTGTGAGGTCATCCAAGTATGCAAGGATGATATGAGCTAGATCATAAAAAATGTATGTCATATCCCGTTGGAAATTTGCGCCAGCATTATTTAAGCCAAAAGGCATGACACGATATGAAAAAGTACCCCATGGGGTAGTGAATGTGGTTTTGTATTGATTGGCTGGGTGGATTTGGATTTGATTACAACCAGAGAAACCGTCCATGAAGGATAGAGCCTCATGGCTAGTGCAGTCGTTGATAATTTGATCGATGAAAGGTGTTGGAAAGTTGTCTTTGGGACATGCGTGATTGAGATCATGAAAGTCTGTGTAGATGTGGATAGTGCCCTATTTTTTGTTAACGGGTACAGGGTTGGAAACCCATGATGTATAGGTGATGGGGTAGATGGACACAGTCATGCGTAATTTGTCAATCTCGGCTTTGATGGCTGCTTCTTTGGCTAGGTGTAGCGGTCGTTATTTTTGACGAACTGCTCTAATGTCAGGCTAGGTGTCGATGTGATGTTCAATGATAGAGGGATCAAGGCCAAGAATTTAGAGGGATCAAGGCCAAGAATTTCTCTGTATGACCAGGCAAAAATATCCCAATATTCTTGGAAGAGGGATTTGTAGGCGGTGATTTCTTGAAGAGTGCATGCGGCACCAATGGTGATTTCCTCGACGACTCTATCTTTGATGGAAATGTCGATTTTGATGGTTGGGTAAATGTTGGCCAGGTTGCCTTCTTCAAAAGCATCAAGGGCAGGGATGGGGTTGTTGAACCAGTCGATATGCCCTAATGGGATTAAATCCTTGGTTTCGACCGCGTATATGGGGTGTTGGTTAGGAGGCATGGAGGCTTCCTGTGGAAAGAAGAGCACTCTGTGGTGTAGCACCTCCCATGGGTAGTCGGTGGTGTTTAACTCTACGAGTATGTCCTCGTCATAGTGGAATTGGTGGGAATACAAGGGGTCTAAAAGAGTGATATCAGTGACTGTCGCTGTGTGGTTGTCCCCTGGTGATGAAGAAGCAAGGGGAATGACACAATGAGATTGCAATGGTTTTCTCAACATAAACCAAATATCGAAGTACTGAGGAGTACCAGTGGTAGTTGGGTGTAAAATTTCCATAGGGAAATGAATGGGAGAATTGGGGGGATTTGGCGGTGAATCCTCGAATAAGTCATCCAAGAACCATGGAGGTGTCGGGAGTTCCTCGAGTTCAGGAGAAATGATATGAAGAATCTCTAGTGATGAGGTAAGGTCAACCATTGATTTTGTAAGGGGTGCAGGGGTTTGAATCAGGGTCAATTGGCATTGCCTGTATTCAATGATCATAGGACATTGGCATGTAAAATGATCTAAGGATTCACATAGAGAGAAAGGGCATCTCATACGTTCATTGACTGAAGTTGTGACATAATGGATGCCATTGATTTTTGGGAGGCATGATGTAGTTGGTTTGGGTTCGTTCTAGAAGCTTTGGCATACTACAACTAATGTCTGCCGTAAGCACGATAGTGCTGGGAAATGGTGTGTATAGTGGCCATATTCTGAACATATAGCGCAAGAGAATTTGGTTTGCATCCTTTTACTACTTGAGTGAGGGGCGGTAGCGACAGTACTTGCTACAGTGGTGAGCGTTGATGGTGTTGGATTGAGTGGAATCAAGTTCCGTAACTCGGGTAGAGATGGGCAGTTGTTGATTTGGTGTCCATCTTTCTCACATAGTGCACAAGGAGGTTGGACGCATGGGGGAAGTGGAGCTATGGGCTCCTTCTTATTTTGTTTTCCCCCAGTTGTGGTAGGGAGGGTAGTGAGTGGGGGTGTAGAGGGTATGGTAGGAGTGAGTATGGGAATCATCATTGGGATTCCCCTTCCGTTTGGGGGGGAAGGAATGGCTGAGGGACCATCTCTGGTGGATGTAAATACCAAACTAGAATTTCTAACAATATATTAGGGAGAGTACGTGTTGCAGCTACTTGGAAAGCTTGTGTGCCTGGTGGAGGGTAAAATAAGGGGATTTGAGTAATGGCTTGGGCAAATATCTCCCAAACTGGGATGTGGCATTAGGGAGAGATGAAATCGTGAACTGGTGGAATCGACGAATTCGTAGGAGGCTCATGATGGGGGAGATCTACAACTAGTGAGACATCAGATATGATAGAAGCCTCCCTAGGATGAAGGGTATCCTCTATATCAGTTCCATTGGATGATATGACACATACTTGATTGGAAGGATGAAGAAACGGTGGTGCACCATGGTAAGTTCCTAACAATGATGGATCTTTGAAAATTCCAAGACCCATTTCGATGAGTGCGTAGGCGTCATGACTCGTGTGTATGAGAGGGAGAATGTTATCGATGTTGGCAGAAGGGTTATGCTCATAATGTGAGACTTGGTCCATGGTAATGATCTTCCCGTTATGGGGGAACATCATCATTCAAAATAAGGAAGAGGCAACTGCCTTCATAGCATACATGTAGCTACGGTCGGACAAGATATTATAATCGAGTGGGGCATCGATAACTTCAATGTCGATGAGAATGGTCTTGCCCCCGAGTTCTATGGGGACATTTTGGAAGAGCCCTTCAGGAGATGATGGTCATCTGTCATAATCTCTTAAGGTAATGGAAGATGGGATGAGTTCGGGGGAACCAAGTTTCTTCCATACAAACTTGGACATAATGCATGTGGATGCACCTTCATCGATGATGCACCGATGAACTGTAATGTTCTAATTTTTTACTGGGATTTGAAAAGTGATTAGAGCGGGAAGGCAAGGTTCTCCACTGTCGAGATCAAATGTGATGAGTTGAGTATCCATGGGGTCAACTTTCCCCAAGGTGGAAAGTAATGATTTCCGCTGAGTGGGGAAAGTTTGAAGGACTTCTAAGAATAACATGGCAACCAAGGATTGTGCTAAGTCATCGACCAATCTATAATTATGAGTTTCCCTAGCCTGGGGGTTGTCGACATTCTTACGCAATGGGATGCGAGGGATGCAAAGAGGTGTTTCGACGTTAGGGAGAGGAATTACCAATGGTGGTACCGTTGGTGTTGGGATTGTTTCTGGGGGAGTTGGAGGAGACCCAGCAGGTGCACGGTATCGACGACTACATGTTTGCAGAAGGATTTCTTCCTTACTAGTGAGGAGGATAGTATGATCTGCTGTTTGGATTGAGATACTGTCTCGACTGTGGTGGGGTATGTTGTGTATCTTGTTGGGTGTTTATCACACCCTGGTGAGGAATGGAATTATACAGCACAGCTGGGGGGGGTTGTTGCACGTATTTTTGTGGGGCCTGTTGAGGGGCAGGCGATGCTGGAGGATGTGGTAGACTGCGTGAGTGTTTCAGCTGTTTAAAATCAACGATTTGGGGACAATGATGAGTATAATGATTGAACTCACTGCAAAGGGCACAAGGGAAGGTGGTTTTAATAGTATTATTATTTCTCCCTTGACGCCTATTGTTATTTCCCCCCTAGGGGTTCTGATTCCCTTGATTCTGGTTGCCCCCAGTAGGTTGGTTTTGTTGGGGTTGATTCCCACCTTGACCTAGGTTGTTATTGTTCCTTTTTCTTCCTTTCTTTTTGGCATTGTTCGACGGGTGGGTTGGATTTTCCGTATTCATCTATTTGAAATTTTGATATTGTTGAACAGGAGAGGGTTGAACAAAATTCACCCTAGCGTGAGGGTGTGGGGGTGCCATGGGTTGTGGAGGACCAGGGAATGGAAAGTATAGATTCTGTAGGAGTTGTGATCCATAAGGTACATAGGAAGGTGTGGCGCTTTCGCTAGTACTTAAAGTATAAGTTGGGGTAGAGGGGGTACCAAAACCTGTTTGGATAGGTGGGTGTATTGGGGGTGCTGGCAGTGGCCCGTGGAGGAATAGCAACAGGGTATGGTTGTTGATAAGGGGGTGGGGGGTAATAAGAGGTTCCCCCATATGCCGACGGGTATTAAGGTGTGCCATACATTGATGGTGGTTGGGTTTGAGGACTATGGTGTGTGGTATTACCAATCAATCCATCTATTGAGTGAGACATCCCGGGTTTGTCTTGACCAAATGGCATAGGTTTTAGGAGATCAGGAAGTACTGTGTATAAGTAACCTGATTGTGAATAGATGAGGTTGTATTGTTGAGCCTTACTGATGGCTTCTTCTTCTGATTGAGGGAAGGTGGAAGCTACATCTTTACTGAGGAGAGAGACAAGTGATCTGAGAAACCATTCAAGACACTATTGTTTGGTGGTTTCAACTTTGCACAAACTACGTCATCTATGCCACTCATGAAAGTGATTAGCGATATGTGTGGCTGAGGTTTTCTTGAAATTAGAGAGTAGTTCAAGACCATTGTCGTGGCATATTGGTAATTGGAAGAAGGTCAAAAATGATTTGGCCAAGGACTCAAAAGTTGCATGGGACCCTGATTTTTTGTCTACATACCATTTGGCTGATGGGACAGTGAGTGTGCATTGAAATAATCGTAGTCTGATGGAATCATCCATAATTCTATTGGAAGAGCACCATAGGTGGAAAGTCATGACATGGTTGGTAGGGTCATCGTATGATTTTCCTTCAAACTTGGGGATGTCTGAAGGTAGTTTGGTAGGCATTGCAGGCCATGTGGGGTCATGCAATATAGGATCATTTGTGAGTTTTCTTAGATCTGGTATGTTAAGAGAGGCCAAATATGGCATCTGTAGTGGGGGCG
>SNQJ01S0071839.1:7049-22105 GCA_010110895.2 Picea sitchensis | reverse complement strand
TGAAGTTGCCCATAATAGTTTCATGTGATTTTGGTATGTCTGTGTTATTTGATCCAGGTGCACATAATTTTGCAGGTGTCCATATCTATAGGTCTAGTTACAAATTCAAAGTTCACAAGACGAATCTACATGCCACACAGCACATTAAATCCACATACAAACGCCAAGCTCCATATTTGAGGTTATCCAAGCTTCTTATCAGCAGATCAAAACGCAGGTGTGAGACAATGGTGTAAAAGAACTTACAACTCGCACCATGATTACTAAAGTTTCTCTTTAGCACCAAGGGACCATAAAAATTATGCATGGCATTCTTCAGATTCGGAGTTATATGGTGTTTTGGTCTTTCCTTTTTATCCTCCATATGTCTCTACCTTTCATCTCACCGTTCTGTGTCTCTTAGTACAGCTCCATGACCATCGATTATGTCTTTACATACTCAAAACGTGTTTCACAAAATAATTCTCAAAATAAAACGCAGAATGTAGAACAATTGCCATGTGTATTGCATAGGTGGTCTAAGGATGAAGGTAGCTCGGGTTTCAACCTGCAAATTGGTGAGGTGTCAATACCAAGTACCCGATTCTGCAAATGAATAGTGTCAAGTTTTTAGAATTTGTAGGTGTTCCAAGCATTCAATCTGATCAACCAGAGGAAAGTATTGAGATATGGGTTTTATGTCTGTGTGTTAAACATTTGTCACAAACAATGAAGACTTGCAGCCGTCTACTGTTGTAAAGGCTCAAGAGTATTTTGACAAGCCTGTTGTGCATGAAACGATGGTGAATACATTATGAAAGACAACAAATGTGAAGGTCAAGAGAAGATATGATGATGGAAATGCACATGAACAAAAGACAGAAGTCAAAAGTTCCCCAATATTTACTCCAAAGATGGATAAATCATGGAAATTCTCACCTCAATGGGATTGCCTTGCCAATATTTTCAAAATCATTCTGAGGTTTCATCCACCCAAGAGACCTTTTGCATCCAATGAATATGGGATTGATGTTTCTCATTTCAGTGGATAGAAGAATGAAATTTCATGCATGATCAGTCGTCCATTAGCTTCCAGACATTCTTGTCATATAGGTTCATCTTTTGGATTTCGCCAGCCAGTTGCACGACCTCCAGTTTGTACCACAGAATAGTCATGGTTTTCCTTGGTAATAAGACACGCAATATCTATGGATGAGACAACAGAGAAATATGCATGTTGATAAGCATTAGAAGGATCACATGTTCAGAGAGACATAAGGGAAATTTTATGCTTCATGTCATCATGAACAAATATCGATATCCTGGATAAGTTCCAGTATTTTAGGTTGAAGTTGGTAGGTGGCCGAGCATCTAAGGATTGTATTTATTTCTAGATCTTCAATTGTTAAAACTAATTTTTCAATGCATAAATTCAGTAACCATGAATATCATATTAAGATTGAAAATCATCATGATGATCAACACCATATTTGAGGGCATTAGCTCGATAGTCCAGATTTTGGAAGCACAAAATTAACAGACAATTTTAACAAGTGGCACTATGTACCTGATCTTTGGAACATTCTCAGGATCACAAAATCAAGGTTGTTGAACATGACGAGATAATGTATTTTTGAAATTTTGTGAACTGTTTTTGAAACAGGCTTTTCGGTTGCTTAGACGAACCTAGCTTTCGGTGGCTAACAGAATCGAATTTTTCCTCTCCTAGCCACCGAAAGCGTAGACAGGGCAGAGAGGCACTATTTTTGCACAGATCTGAGTTTCTTTGATCCAATTGCCTCAAGGATGGTTTCTAATGATAGATAATAATTTAAGGCATCATTATCAATGTTCTGTTCTAATTTTGGAGGTGCCTACCAAGGTGGAAAGATTGAATTGGTTACTTATTTTTGGGCAAAAAACTGTCTTTTTGCCAAAGGTGGCAATTTCGACTTATCCCACAGCCTATGAAGCCTATGAAGATCTACTTCAGCTATCGAAGACTTTGAATTCCAAGAATACCATTGAGATAAGATATTGACCAAGTAAATAGGATCTTTTCCTATTTTCATGTGTCAGTTTTTGACTTTCTATTTCAAGCAAATTTGATCCAGTTTTCTAGGATCTGGATATTTGTTGTAAAGGCTATAAAGCCAAGAATATTTGATAAACCATGGGTTCGAGTCTGGGGAGACTGAGGCTACACCATATTTTAATAGACTTTTCCTATGATATAATACAAATCACAAGTTCCTCTCATCTATTGATGCCAGATTCCAATTTACTTCTTTTTCTTGTACTTTGATGGTTGTTATTGATTCAAGTTTTTCTAATTGCAGGTTACTGTCATCTCATCATGTCAATTCATAAACATTTATTAATAATCAGTCAGTACTATCTTTATTCAACCCATCACCCATCTGATCTAGTTGATAAATTTAGAATTCTTCACCCACTAGTTAAGTTATTTACCTGATCATTGATTCTTGAGATCATTGTCTCATATGTTGTATACAATTGACTGTCTTGATACAAATCCAGTAGCTCAGTATTTCCCATTTGATCCAAACACATAAATACAAAAACAATCACACTTTAAGTTACCAGGCTTCTTCAAAATACAACCTGAGAAGGACTCCTGGAGAGATAACAAGAGGATCGACATAAATGAATTTCTTCCTGATTTTAGGGAGAATATTAACATATGGCATTTCCAAATTTTATAGACAGTACCTTTTTTCCCTTGTTTTAGTCATTGTCTTCAAGCATAGTTTTCAAAAGGTTGGAAATGAGTTTTTGGAAACCAAAAGAGGTTTTTGGCAGGAATAGTCCCATTCACAAAAACCTCTCTCAGTTTTTACACAGAGGTCGTGGTTTAGAATATTATAATGAATATTTACAGCCTATTTTTTCAGATTTAAGCATTGAATGATTTCATGTTTTAATCACTATCTTCATGCGTGGTTTCTAAAAGGCTGGAAATGAATTTTTGAAAAAAAAAAGAAGGTTTTTGGCTGGAATGGGCCCATTCACAAAAATGTCTCTCATGTTTTACACAACTATCATGGTTTTGGAGATACGAAGGGATATTTAGACCCTATTTTTCATAAATTCGCCAGATTTACTTTTCTAAAAATAACTCATAGACCGCAGTCGATGAGCTACCTCATCAATTTGAATTGAAGATATGATAGAGGTATTCAAACCCTCTCTTGATGGAATAAATATATGAATATATGAATGTAAAAGGGGGATCGTTTTTTGAGATCAAGCATCAGGATTTGGCTATGATTTGAAGTATCAAACTATAAAGTTTTCCACCTAGTGAATATAATTTTTGGTGACAGACTATGTTTTCTCAAATATTTTTTGTCTTATTATCTTATCTGGATAAAAATTGAAACAAATGTAAAGCATTGTTTCTTTTCCTTTCAAATACTCTCTCAATGAATTGTTTATTGTCATGCAACCTGATTTCAACTATTGTTTTAGTGAATAGTTTATTGTCATACAACCTATTTGGAGGATTTGTGTCTGGGTACATATTTTGGATCTGAAATATCATTTTATATCTAAACGTTCATACAACAAATCACACATTGTATGTTTGTTAGTATTTCCTTTGTTTTAGCTTCGTATCTTTATCTGCTTACCAGAATGCATACCACCAACTAAGGAAAACCTTGTAGTTGATGTTGTTGAACAGTCCAACTAGATCCACGTCCTTTAAAACCTATCCATCATCTGACCATCAAAACAAACAAACTTAATTCATAAAAAACCAATCATTCCAACAACTAAGGTGGCCTAGCTCTTCCCTTTAGCAGTCAAGTGCAAACCTTAGGACCAACAATACCTCGGATCTACATATTTTTCTTATTGACATGGAGATTAAGGTTGTGTCCAAACAGAGAATCTCAACACTCGACCTAGACCTGAAGTCTTCTCCGTCCAGGTGGTGGACTACTCACAAAGTAAATCTCTCTTCTTGGGATGAAGTCAAGCTTTCTATACAACATAGTTTTATTATACTAATGCAAGTACACCAAATGGGACAAGATCAGTAGAAGAAGAGTCAAATGTTATCATTGGAGGTATACGATGGTTAGTATAATCCAATTGCATACATTAATCATTGTCTAAAAGTATGGAAATTTGTGCAACTTCCTTCCTATTTGTGGACACATCAATTATTCCACTCTTTGGGAACAATTCCCAAGGCTTGACACATGCACAAGGAGACAAGAAGAAAAACAACATGTTGGAAAACACTTCAAAATCAATTATACCATGACTTCTCATTTTTTGGTAACACTCCTGAAATCATAGTTGTGCTTTAGCAAATCAAGCAGATGTTTAGTATTGAATTTAAGCCTAAATATCCACTTACAGTCTACTCTGAGCATGAAAATTTTCTTGAGTATACCTTGTATCCATCCCCTATAAGAATACCCATGGCTTGTAGTAAATTTGATAAGGACTCGGGAGATCCTGAGGATTTGGAGGAGCTCAGACATTTAACCTTTCAGGAATCCACATGAACAAGAGAAGTCAAGGATACCATCTCAAGTGATATTATCATCTCATACACTCAACCTCTAAAGTTGTGGAAAGTGAATATCGAGAATGAGGAGCATCCTAAGATAGCATCTATAGGGGACTATTGGGATGAGAAAACAATGACAGAGATCTGGGATCTGTTGCGGGAATATGAAGATCTATTTCCTAAGAGATTTTCAGAGCTAAAAGGGATTAAGGGAGATTTAGGAGAAATGAGGATGGTTTTCAAGATTTTTCTAAGTGTTGAAAACACAAATTAAACCATACGCAGATCAAAGATCAACACATCAATGCTTTTACGTGATAAAACAGTTATGGGGAAAAATCCACAACCCCATCCAATGTGTCCATTTGGAGCAATTTATTAATGCAAAAGAATATATTACAGAGATATTTACAAGAGATTTTCTCACAATCAATCATCGGCGAATGACCCTCCATGATATTTAAATAGAGATCATGGACCAATCATGTGTTAATAAATTGATCAATGTAGTCGTTAAGATAGAGGAGAATATGAATCATTGGATCACTCTATGTAGGGAAGATATCATTATCGTTGGATTACCTAACTACAAATGCATACTAATGCATATTAAAGAAACACACTTTTACCTAACAACACATTAGACCAAGTTGATCTTAACTAACTCCTAAGTGTCTAAATATCCTAACATAACTCTTATGAACCATTGTTATGCCCATACTTCAACCAACTTAGCCATGTCTCTGCACATTACATGCCTCAAGTCATGCACTAGTCGGGTGATCAATCCTACTGTCTCATTTAGTTCTTGAAATGTGCATCTCCATGCTCGAACTTAGTATTTTATGTATGTATCTTTGTCACGCCATCCAACTCCAAAGACTAAGGCAAGTGTCCACCCTTGCCTCACTTCTGCCACATCCAATCTTCATCAAGGAGATCATCTAAAATGTCCAAGTGTTGTGGCTTCAAACTTACTACTTTGTCCATACTTTCAACCCACTTGTCTTGTTTTTTTCCTCGCCCAAGTCGTGAACTAGTTGAATGGCCAGTCCAACTGTCATACTCCTTGATTCTCCACACCCACATGCACAAACTGGTAACTTCCTCTCACAATTTTGTTCATCCACACACATCCTCAAATCAAGGAAAGGTCACCCCTCACATTGTTTCATTATGAATTCACCCCAAAACAAATTCAATTGCATCACCTTGACTCCACTGCCCACATCATGGCATAGTTATCCAATCTTCTACAACTCACATAGTCTGCATCGCATCCAAGTCTGGGAAGAGTCGAGGGAAATCACAGTGCATATTTTCTTCGCACATCCATATTTATGTTTCTCCAGTACTTCATCACCCGGCAATGTTGTTGTATCTGCCTCTCTATGCCTTTAAATGGTCAAGCTTCACCCTCAACCATGATTTGTTTAAGTGTTGAAAACACGAATTCAACCCACACTAAAACCAAAATAGGGTAACCTACTAGGAAAGGGATAAACCAAGATTAATATTGAGGGAACTTTTCAATTCAATAGGCTCGCATAAAAGACAATAGGGGTCCCACTTTCTTGGAGAGAATGATTTATAAGAGAATATGCAAGAAAATGGAGGTTGTTGATGCCTAGCACAACACCCTCCTTCCAATAACCTTACTTTTACAAATAAGTTGCTTATGAAGTGACTCATTTTTATAGAATAAGCGGGGATCACTTTTACAATGAAGTTATTTTATAAATGAAAGTTGCATGCAAAATAAATAACCTAAAATAAAATATTAAAGCTACTTATAGTGATGCACTTTTATAATTTAAATGAAATACACTTTACAATGAATGAATCAACTTTAAAAAAAAGTAACAAAAAAGAGACTTGAACTCAAGACTTATTACTTAATAAAGCGACTTTTAACCAAGTGAGCTAGTGCAAAACACATTATATTTTTAAGGAGGATTGTTCTTGTTGTGGTGGTGGTGGTGGTTGAAGACGGATTTGGAGAGCGTTCTCTTAAAAAACTATTTTCACACAAGAAAAAAAATTGCTTCTCAATGGAAAAAAGGGTTGGATCTTGGTTAGCTTGCCCGGAAAATGCAAGTTTTCACTCTATTTCTTATTTACCGAGATCGCACAGAGTGCATGGAAAATACCATACGCAGACAGGAAAACCCTTTCCACTATGTTTATGATTTTTCGAGATCACATAGAGCGTAGGGAAAAGACCATATGAAAATCAAAAAGAGTAGAAATCCAGAAATAAAAACAAAAAAATGAAATAAAACCGAAATATTATCTCTGTAAAAATTTAAAAGGGTGTGTTATCACTCCAGGAAACTCTCCTAGGTTGTATCTCAGAGATGCCTGGTAACTTAACCTTTTTGTAATTATTTTTTCAATTATGGATGTGGGTTTGGATCAAGATGAATATCTAAATCACTAGATTGTATCTTCAAGACAGTCTAGCTATATTCATGTAGTACAAGGCCTTCAAGAGCTATTATCAGATAGGTGTGTAGATCAAATGGATAAGAAAACCAATCAATTAACCAGAACATACATAAACAATATATATGATGGGTCAACAAACTAGCAAAGGATGCTTATGATTCTTGCTTAAATATCAAAGGTAAGATGGCAGTTACCATGGGACCTTTAAACATAGACAAAGAAATGATTTCAACTCATAGGCATAGAAAAAGAATAAAAAGAGAGTCTGACAAAGATCCTATAAACTAGGTCAATTTGTATCCTTGGATGATCTTTATGTCCTTCAGATTATTTGGCAGGTGTAGTGAGCCTTTTGAGGCTGTTGGATTTTATGTGATATGAGAGGAGTCGAAAAATGACACCTGCTGACAGTCAAACAGCTTTATATCCCTGAAAATAGCTAACCGATTTTGACCTCTCTGTCTTGTAAAGCATCTCCAAAATCAAAAACAACTCTTGATAAGGATGTCATTAATTATTGTCTATCGATTAGAACCATTCTTGAGGATTTTAGACAAGGAAAACTTGGATCTGTGCAAAAATATTAACTTTTTTCCCTATCAGTGCTTTCGGTAGCTAGAATAGACAGAATTTAGACCAATTAGCTACTGAAAGATCTGCTTTCGGTGGCTAATGAACAATCGAAATGTGCGCCTAAGCCATTGAAAGGTCTATTTTAGTGAAATTATCAAAATTTCAAAAATACCTTTTGTCTTAGCTCAAAAACGCCTTAGGGATGATCTTTTAAGGCTTCTGCATCTTGCTCAAAGACTGTAGGATTATTGGCTACCTCTAGTTCATTGCACTGAACTGCCACCTCTGCTAAGGTTTCAAGAGTAGCATGTGTTTGAGCATGGTGTTTTGGAGACATAGCTTGCTTCCTCAAAGCCCTGACCTTTTTCTTCAAGCCCTAAGATACTCTCCATAAGATGTTGTAATCTTTTACGATCTTGTCCTTCTTTTTCTTTTCCTTTATGCTTTCATGTGCTAATATTTCCAAGGATGAGTTGCTTTATGCAAATTTCTTCAACAGGGTTTCATATCTGGTTTTAATTACCCTTTTTATCACTTCTTGTTGATCTAACTTCTTCTTAAGCTTCTTGATTTCCTTTTATTTACCATGCTTCACTCTTTTGCTAGATGAGGCATCTACAACTTGTGGTTCTTGTTCTTCTTGAGGTGTAGGTGATGGAAGGTCTTCATACATTGTTGTGAAAACATATACATAAACTAAATTTTCATGCCATGTGGTGACTGAATCTTCATGCCTGTTTCAGTCTGATGTTCTTCATCCTCTGAGTCGGTGTAAGGAAGATTAAGAATGCTCTTGTTCACTCGGGTTTCTTTGGCCTTATATGTTTCACTGTTGAAGTTTAGTTTCTTCTTAGTTTTGTTAAGCTTAGAAGAAGGAGAGGGTTGATTAACTGGAACTAGAGAGATAGCTCTCTTCCTCCTTTTTCCACTTTTGGGAGTAGAAGACTTCTTGGAACGAGGACTCTTTTTACCCTCTGGTTGTACATCAGTCTGAAAATCATTCTAGAACAAGAAGTAATTCCACTCTTTTCCTCGTCTCTACAACAACTCACAAACCAAAAGCTTAATTAGACCATGGTGGGATAGTCAACCTGCAACTTTATTGGGCTTGGCCTTGACCTGATGTGCCATCTTAGATAATCTTTTGTGGAGAAAATAGGGCAGATTGAGTGGGTTTCTACCAGTAAAATGATTCATGAGTTTGAAATGGTAAATAATCACCCTATTATATCTGCCTTCGCAAGTTATATAGACCATAATGGATTTTAGTAACTTTTGCCATTTCTCTTCAAGGAAAGACACAGGAGTGTCTTTCTTCCATATCAAATCCTTGCGTTCTGGTTTCAAGTAGGACCTTAATTCAACATTCTTTGTGACAGTGGTTTTAAACCATTTTTCTCCAGTTCTGGGAAGCGTTATCACCTCGTCTATGAGGGCTTCATCCACCTCAAATTCATCTTGACCGATGACTGCTTTCCTTCCATCGAAATTCAGGGCAAAGGCTTCTACCACCTGTTGGTGAGAACTCTGTAATTTTTTACAAAAATTATAGCAACCTGCCTCCCTGAAAAGTTGGCATACCTCCGGGTGCAATTCCAAATAACCAATATTGTCAAGCTCTTTCCTCAGATTTGATCCTCCTTTCTTCATCTGTCACAATTCTCCTGTACACCTGCGATTGAAAAATCGGATTTTGGGGGAAAATTACACAGCGTGGGCTTAGGGAGACTCGGCTCGGTTGTGACAGAGATGAGAAAAATGAGGCGAGCATCATATCGTGGCATCGATTACAAGGGATGCGAAAGAGCATCTTGTGATTTGAAACAATCATGGTTGATGACCGAAAGGTACGTAACCATGTAGTTTGATGAAACAGTGATCCGAAAAGATTCATTATATCATGCAGAGATCAACTTCTGGTCATGAATGGTTCGTTCTCCTGTCTTTTCGGTGGTTAATTGCAATTATAAAAATTCAAACCCGATGGTTTAAACGTGTGAAAGGACGTGTTGACTCCTCCCCGCTCCTACGATTTTGATGGCTAAAATAGCCCTACATTTCTTTGTTTATGCTACCAAAATCTAAGGCTTTTGGTGGCTAATGAACAATTGAAATGTTCACCTAAGCCACCGAAACCTGAGATTTGAATTAGATCAAATAAAAACTAAAAAAAAAGTTTATTCTAACTTTATTACATGCATAAAGCTCTGAAAAATGATCTTTAAAAATTAAAAATGATTTTTTTTAAAATACATCCTATCACCTAAAATGAAATAACTTGATTGATTTATTTGAGGAGATAACACTGGCTCCTATCGGGGGTGAAAACCTCCCTGTGAGGTTTCAAGAACCACAGAACCAACGTCTTTATTGTAAAAAGAAAATTCAAATCTATCTACTAGTGCTTCCATTGGGCATGGAGTTATTTTGCAAAAACAAAAAATGAAAATAAAATTTACAATGACAAATCTTTGAAGCCTTAGATGAAATAGAGTTTCAAAAAATGCCCATTGACGAGGCCACCAAACATTTCTTCACCCTCCAGACTTTGCAGAATGAAGGTGTTGTTGTGTTGTACTTGATTTATCATGAAAGGATCGGTCCACAAAGAGTCAAACTTATCATGATTGCCTTTATCTTGTCTGAGAGCATCCCATTTCAGAACCCAGTCACCAACCTGAAAGTTGTCCTCCTTTTCTTTTCTGTCAAAAGTATCCTTGATCCTCTTTTGATGAGTTTATGATCTATTCACTAGTTGTTCTCTGACCTGTTGCAATTCTACCAAGTCAAGCATTCTTCTCACCATATCATTTGATTCAGTTTGTTCTTCCCGAAAGAACTTAGCCACTGGTAGAATTAGCTGAATGGGGAAAATGGCATCAGTGCCATAAACTAGTTTGAAAGGAGAAGTTCTTGTAGATTTCTTGATAGTCACTCTGTCGGCCCAAAGAGAAAACTTTAGTTTAGAATCCCAACCCCTTTGATTCTCCTCCAACATCTTTCTGATGATTCTGACTAGACTCTTATTGGATGACTCGGAAAGGCCATTGCCTTGAAGGTAGTAGGAAGTAGAGTGTACCAATTGAATGTCCATTAACTTACACATGTGAACCAATGCATCATCTTTGAAGGTTGTTGCATTGTCTATCACTAACCTTTTTGGGCAACCAAATCTGATCATAATGTTTTCATAGAAAAAATTTATGACGACCTGATGAGTGGCATTTCTAGTGGGGATTGCCTCTATCCACTTGGTAAAATAGTCGGTGGCTACCAGGATCTACTTATGTTGCCCACTAGATGAAGGATTAATCTCTCTTATGAAATCTAGGCCCCACTGCTAAAAAGGGTCGTTCACTACAATAGGTCTCAGGGGTAGAGATTTTAGTTGTTGCTTCCCTGTGAATCTTTGGCACTTATCACAAGATTTCACAAAGGTGCACACATATGAAAAAATAAAAGGCCAATAATACCCAGCCCTTAGGATTTTATGAGTTTTGGTCTTCCAGTAATGATGGCCTCCACAAATACTCGAATGAAATTGATGCATGACTTCAGCTGACTCATCTTTGTCTAAACATCTCAGTTGTAAACCAATAGGATCTTTCCAATACAAAAGATTATCATTAATGGATAATTTAATTGCTCTGAGCTTAAGGGCTCGCGCTTGAGTCATGCTAAGTTCAAGAGAAACCTCCAAATTCTGTAAAAAAAAATGAACAATACCTGAATACCACTCACATGAAGACAAATTCTCGGCCACCTCCTGGATGTCATGTTTCTCTTCTGTTACCACCCCTATATGCAAACTTGTTGAACTTTCCCCAATGAAATTTATGTCCAAAAGATCACAGTTCTCTTCTGTCATGAGCTTAGCAAGGCCTTGGCATTTTACCAGATTAGTGGGTTTCACTTCTATGTCAAACTCAATCAGCTTTGTGATCCATTTAGCTCTCTTTCCATCAATATCAGGCTGGGTCAAGATATCCTTCACAGAGGCTGACGGAACATAGGAAACAACCTTTGCATGGAGGATATAAATTCTGAAAGCTTTTAATAACTTAATGAGAGCATAGGCTTGTTTTTCTATAGGGTCATACCTTATTTCAGCATCCCTGAGTGATTTTCTAAAGAAATCCATTGGGTGATCAAGTCCTTCATCATCTTTTTGTAACAAGATTGTTTCCACTGTGTCATAGGAAGCAAAAGAGAAAATATAGAAATTCTTGGTGTAATCCAGACTAATTAGGGTGGGAGATTCCATGATAGCCTGTTTAATATCCTGAAATGAACTTCTTGCATTGTCTGTCCAATTTATCTCAGATCCCTTTTTAGCATAGAAGTTATATGTTTCACTAATTCAACGAAATTAGGAATAAACCTTCTGACAAAATTTATCTTACCGAGTAAGGATTGGATATCCTTCTTTGACCTTGGTATGGACAACTTCTGGATTGCTTCCACCTGATTTGGATCAATTTTCACTCCCTCTGTTGAAACAATATGGCCTAGGAGCTTACCCTTCTTGAGAGAAAATTGAGACTTTTGGGGGTTCAACAAAATCTTGAACTGTCTGCATTTCAAAAATACTATTTTCAGATGCTTCAGATGCTCTTCATGACTGCTAGAATAAACTGTGATATCACCAAGATAGATGAGGACAAACTTGTCCTTCTCTCCCACGAAAGTTATGTCCATGGCCCTTTGAAAAGTGACCCCGGCATTCATCAGCCCAAATGGCATCTTGGCATACATGAAGGTACCCCAAGGAGTAGTAAAGGTAGTTTTTTCTTGGTCATCAGGGTGTACAGAAACCTGGTTATAGCCTGAGAAGCCATCTAGGAGTGACATGACAGTGGCTCCTGAAATTCTTTGCAGCAAGTGTTCCATTTTGGGTAGGGTATAGTTGTCTTTCTTGGAGAATTTATTTAGGTTTCTAAAATCAACGCATAATCTGATCTCACTGTTTTTCTTTCTCACTATCACTAGGTCTGCAATCCATTTAGAGTATCTCAGTGGAATTATGATTTTGGCATTGAGGAGATTTTTTATTTCTTTTTCAATTATAGGCAATAGGAGAGGACTGATATGTCTTAGCTTCGGTTTGAAGGGGATGGTGTCTTTCTAAAGGAGAATCTTATGTTGAATGACATCGGGATCATAGGTTTTCATATCACTGCATTTCCAGGCAAAAACATCAGCAAATTATTTCATAATGCTGCAATATTCTGACCTCTGATCAAAAATTAACTCAGTGGACAGATTTATGAACTTAGGATGGATTTGGTTTCCTATATTGTGCTCATGGAAAGTAGGATCCTTCTCCTTCTTATCAGGTTTGTAGGGTACATCATTTTGGTCGAAAAGCTTCTCAAGAGGCACCAAACCCCAAGGTATATAATTATTGGGAAGCTAAAATATATCATGTTGACCCACTTTTCTTTTCAACTTAGGCTTTTTGGATTCCTCTACATTTTGATTTTCCTGGTCAATATGCATATCAGAAAATTCATCTACAACCTGGAGAAATCTACTAAGCTCATCATCGTCTTCAAAGACTTTCCAATATTTAATATTATCGGGCAGGGATGGTCTATATTTGACTTGGATTTCATAATTTAGTCTAGGAGGCATGGGAGGAATGAACATACTGGCTAAGACAGCAAGGGAATCAGCTATGTGATTCATAGCTCTGGGTATATAAGAAATATCAAAAATGGAAAAAGATTCCCTGATTTTCCATACCTCATCCCTATAAGCTTTCAACCTGACATGTTTTTCTTAGAAAGTGTTATTCACTTGTTGTATGATGAGATCCACATCTCCAAACACCTTTAGACCTTTGATTCCCATCTCCTTGGAAGAATTTAATCCCAACAGCAAAGCCTCTTTCTCTGTTATATTGTTAGTAGTTTTGAAATCAAGTTTAAAAGACAAATGAATAGCCTCTTTTGAAGGAGAAATCAAAACTACACCTGCACCTGCTGAATCTTTGGTACTGGCACCATCAAAGAACATGCTCCACATGAGAGTACTCTCTCCATCAGTCTGTTGATGAGTAGGCTTTGTGAGCTGTAAAGGAATTGGTTGAGAATCATCTATTTGCATAATGCATGCCCCAAAGTCTGTGTCTAATGCATAGATGGGATGGTTTACAGAATTCTTCCCATCACTAATGATGTAGGCAAGCTGATTTTCTCTGTAAAGTCTCTTTAGCTCTCCACCAAACATCGGGACTATGGCATACGAAAGATCCATATGAAAGGTACCTCCTATCCTTTTTCTCCATGAACGTGAAAAGAGGAGGCCGAACTTGGGTGGGATATCAGCCACTACAACATCCATTACCATGCTTCTCATTGGTAGCTGGGCAAGGTTTATGACAAGGTATTTTATGAGGCCGATGCATCTAACTTTCCTAGAGTTGAAAGAGAAGAGATCATGGTAAGGTTTTTTGATATCAATCCCAAGCTCATCCATCACTTCTTTAGGCATAATATTGTGTGATGCTCCCGATTCAAGCAAGCAGTTGTGAAGGATCTTGTCATGGATATTCAGGGATATGTAGAAGGGTGGACAAGAATCATCTTGATCCTCTACCATAGGTCTTATAAACACTGTGGGCTTGTCATCTTGAAGGTTTACATAATCATCAGTTGGGGGAATCTTTGGTTGAAATGACTTCAGGACAGCAGACTTGAATATGTCATTCTTCATAAGTTCAGTTAATGGCATAGGTATTTTTACCTTCTGAATTTTTTATTTGAAATTAAATGAATATGATATTTTATCGAAAGGTTTTACCTCGTTAGAAGGAGCATTGAGGGAAACATGTTCTTTAGCTTGGGGTTGCAATTGCTTCTTCTATTGTTTTGCAGGAGTGGAGGCCTGCTTTGAAGGAGCAGCAAGCTTCTTGGCAGCAGCATCTTTCTTTTTCCCGGGGGCAGCAAGCAATGGATTTGGAGCAGCAGTATTAGATCTTAAATTGTAACCTGGCTTATCATCTGTCTGATACAAAGATTCTTCAATACTTGCCTCATTAATATTCTCATTCATCTGAGCCTCCTCATAATCTATTTTTGTGAAGAAGGAGGAATCAGTATCATCCCCAAAGAAATTGATGTTGTCCTCTTCTTCAACTTCATCATGAGATACCTCATGCTCTTCTTCTAGCACTGCATTTTGGAAGGGGGCCATGATCCTTTGGTCTTCAGCTGCATTCTTGTCTCTTTGAAGGATCTAGACCTGATGGTTGTTCCTTCTATAAGGGAATGCATTGGGATTCCTGGGAGCACATGCATTAGGCTCTTTACTTCTTGTTGGTTGCTAACTCTAAATTTTCAGTTTTGACATATTCGAAGTCAAGTTGTCCAACATCTTGGCCATCTTTTCCATTTTAGTATTTGAAGAAGAAGGAGGATTAGTAGATGACTTCTTTCTTTCAAACTTTCCTTTAAGTTTATGGGATGCCACAATGTTAGATTCGACCTCAAGAGCAGCATCTTGCATT
>SNQJ01S0071837.1:5857-36285 GCA_010110895.2 Picea sitchensis | reverse complement strand
CTCTTGACCCTGTGATAGGTTTTCAAAAATCCTGAGTGCCCTCCTACCGGAGTGGTGTGCAACTCCAAAAGTACATTTTTTTTTAGTTGGGAGTTCTTACATAAATATAAGTAATCTTTGTACCATAGTGAATCATTTTTCCAGGTAAATTTATCGGATGCACTGGAATCCTCCTGCAACCTTTGAATGGGAATCCACACTTCTTCGTCATTCTTCCATTCATACCTTTCTTATGTTATCCAATTAGGTTGGATGATAGAGATAGCATAGAGAAATGCCTCAACATATTCATCCTTTCTTGATAGTGCATCTGCCACAACATTTTGCTTCCCCTTTTTGTAGATGATTTCAAAGTCATAGTCGAACATCTTGGTCACCCATTTACGTTGCTCCTCTGAATATAGTCTTTGTTCCAAGAAGTATTTAAGGATGTCAATATATTTTTTTACCTTGAAGTTCCTACCTATTAGGTAAGGGCGCCATTTCTTCAATCCATGTATTATTTCCATCATTTCCTTCTCATAAATGGGTTTATGTAAGTCATTTCCTTTAAGTGGTCGACTTTCCAAAGAAGGAGCCTTCCTCCTTTCATTAGAAAAACACCAATGCAATTTCCCGAGGAATCACATTCCACAATAAAGGTTTTTGTGAAGTTTTGTGTGGTCAAGGTAGGAGATTTGGACATTTCCTCTTTAACTTTTTCAAAATCTTGAGTTGTCTCTCGAGTCCATGAAAATGCATTCTTCTTATTTAATGCAGTTAAAGGTGTTTCTATTATTCCATAGTTATGAACAAACTTGCGATAGTAATCCCTAGCATTAACAGTAATTCATATGCACAACAAAATGCATGATACATATAAGCATCACAGTCATGCAAAACATAATATTAAGCATAAGTTGCTACTTATCTTTGAAACCATGGTAATTCCACTAAACACGTGCAGGCCTTCCACGAACCTCCCAGCCTTAGACCACGCTGCTCATCACTCTCAGCAGTGGGTCACCCTCGATCTGGTACTAAGCTCCACCCAAGGCAAGGAATCCTAGTCTAGGCTGAGGTTACAGGGAAAAATGCACAGAATAATCGGAAGGATTCTTCCCAGGATGTCTTCTTACGCCCACTACTAACAGACTCTCATTCCCCACATACATGTTCTGCCCATGAGTATACACCTTCACAAGCGCAGTCCATCGGTGCTTCACCTCCCTATCTGGGCCTCGACAACAGGCTGGATCAAGAATTCTCAGAGATCTGAAGCTGGTGCTGGACTCTCTTTGGGAGAAAACCACTTCCCAGCAGACTCTCTCACCTGGAGGGAGTTGCTCAATGGCCTGACAGACTGCCTCTTCAACCGCAACCACCTCCCTCACTTGGAGAGAGTGTTACACACAGGCCAGACAACCTATTTCTTTCAACTCAATTTCCAACACAGTTGGGCAACCACGAGGCTCCACACAAACATACAATGGTCCGCAAGCCACACGTAGTCAAGCACTACACGACCACAACAGTCCACTGGAAACACAGACACGGGCTTCCCAAAACTGGTGACAGACATATGCTACAACATAACAAGGCTCAACAATTACGGGACATTCAGTTTTCCCCAACCAACAATACAGGACAGACTCACGGCTCAAGTTTCGGGGATGCGTGAGGGTGTACAGAGATCCCACGCAAAGACTTAACGGTTCAGGTAAGGATTCCCTAGAACAAACACCGAAACAAAGGTCGATCCTGGACACTTGCGAGTTCAGATGGAGGATGGAGAATGGAAGGAGGAACACAGACTCGATGGTTTTGATAGAGGGTGTACCAGCTCCTCCAGAAATCAACATAGGCCTTTTTTTTTGTTTTCCCCGAGTTGCATGAGGGTAATTCTTGCAGAGGTCATATGGGATTTCTGGTTCAGACAGTCCATGGTAGAATGGAGGAGGAACCCCCATCACGACTCAACTCAACAGTTTTAACTGCATATGCTTGGGTTGACACTTGTCACCCATGAAGATCGTTCCTTCCCATTTGGAAGTCACTCATCCTTCCAAGAAACTTAGGATAAAACATATATTTCACATGGATTTTGGAATAATATTAAAATATTATTCCCAAAGACTTAAGCCCCTAGGCTCAACACTTAGCCTCTCTTTCCAACCTTCCAGTCCCCAATCCCTTACCCACTTTGTGGAAGCTTATTCCCCCATCACTCATTCATCATGGTTGGTCTACTCGCAGCGGTGTTTATATTTTTATTAATGTTCTGCATGATTACATATACAAAAGCAGTCTCCCAGCCTTAACACTTAGGCTCTCCGGCCTAATAACACATAATCCCACCAGCTTATATAAACTTGGCTCACCAGCCTATAAAACATAATTACAATTCATAATGCAAGCTTTACACTTCATAGACATGATTTACAACAGGGCTTGGCCTTGGGGACATTACAATTCCCTCCCCTTATTTTTGCACTGTCCTCAGTGCAACTTTACACTGCATTTGCAAGCTTTTCAAAATTTTCAAAAATATGCAGGTACTCTGCCCGCATAACATCTTCATGCTCCCATGTCGCATCCTCAAGATCATACCAGGTCCACTGGACCTTTACAAGCCCTATAGCTCGATTCTGGAGCTGTTTGTTTTTCCTGTCCAATATGCACACAGGATGCACTTGCAGAACACCTTCTTGTTACACCTGAATCACACTCCAATCAATAACATGATTAGCATATGGTATATATTTCTTAAGCAATGAAACATGAAACACATTATGTATAGTCATGGATGTAGGTAATGCAAGCATATATGCAACTGGCCCAACCCTTTCCAATATTTCAAATGGCCCACAAAATCTGGCTACCAACTTGGCGCAACTTCCTAGCTTCAGGGAACTCCTGTTAGCTTTCACTTTCAGGAAAACATGATCACCCACTTTGAACTCTCTGTGGGTTCTGTTCTTATCAGCATAACTTTTCTTCCTGTCTTGGGGAGCTTTCAAATTCTACTTACTTTTTATCATTTGGTCCTCCATCTCCTTGAGCAACTCTGGCCCAACTACTGCTCTATCAAATGGATTATCCCAACTCACTGGAGTATTGCACTTTCTTCCATAAAGTGCTTCAAATGGGCTCATCTTCAATGATGCATGATACCCATTGTTGTAGGTGAATTCTACCAAGTGCAGGTAGTCTTTCCATATTGATTGTTTGTCCATCACATACATTCTCAGTATGTCTTCTATTACTCTATTCACCCTCTCTGTCTGTCCATCAGACTTAAGCTAATAAGTTGTACTAAAGTTCATATTCATTCCGAATCCTTTGAACAATCCTTTCCAGAAATTCGAGGTGAATTTTGGGTCTCTGTCAGACACAATCGTTTTAGGAATTTCGTGCAATCATGCCACTTCCTTTATGAAAATATCATCAACGTTTGTTTCCTTGTGAGTAGTTTTCAGTGGAATAAAATGGGCAGCTTTTGTAAGCTTTTCCACGACTACCATGATTGAATCATGAAACTTGGTTGTTCTGGGCAATCCTATAATAAAATCCATCGTTACTACTTCCCACTTCCACTCAGGAATGGGTAAAGGTTGCAGCAGCCCTGCTGGGTGCCTATGATCACCTTTAACTTTCTGGCACTCCATACATCTGGCAATGTATTTAGCGATCTCTCTCTTCATACCCGACGAAAAGTGATGGCTCTTGACCGCTGCTACTATTTTCTGATATCCAAGGTGCCCTGCATAAGGCACATTATGCATCTCCTGCAAAATCATTTGTTTCAAGTACTAGACATTGGATACAAAAATTATGTTCTTGTACAACAGTATTCCATCTGTTTCCAATTTATAAACTTCCATCTTCTGTGGCATCTTACCCTACTGTAGCTTGGCTACCAATTCTCTGTACTGCAGATCTACATTTGCAGCCTCCATAATTCTGCTTTTAATATCAGTCCGATACATGCTAATGGTTGTATCATGTAATTCATGCACCCTCTTGCTGAGTGCATCAACCATTTTATTCTCCTTTCCTTTGATATGCTTGATCTCAAAGTTGTACTCACATAGAAATTCCAGCCACCTACTTTGTCTAGCGTTTAACGTTGGCTGATCAAACAAATATTTCAGATCGTTGTGGTCTATTCTCAATTCAAATCTCCTTCGCATGAGGTAATGTCTCCATTTCCTTAGAGCGTGAATGATTGCTTCCAACTCCAAATCATGAGTGGCATAATTCTTTTCGTGGTCTTTCAACTTCCTAGACTCATAACAGATTACAAATTCATTTTGACTGAGAAATCCTCCTAACCCTTCTTTACACGCATCTGTTCACACCACGAAATCCACATTTGGATTTGCAATCCTCAAGATTGGAGCGTTGGTTAACAATTGCTTCAATCGCTGGAAACTTTTCTCACACTCTTCAGTTCACTGAAACTTTTTCTCCTTCCTTTGCAAGGAAGTGATAGGGTGAGCTATCTTTGAGAACCTTGCGATAAGCCTTCTGTAATGGCCCGCTAGACCCATAAAGGATTTAACTTCCACCACATTCCTTGGCGTTGACCATTCTCTGATGGCCTCAACCTTCTCAGGATCCACGATGATCCCTTCTTCTGAAATAATGTGCCCCAAGTAATGGATCTACCTTTGATAAAATGAACATTTGCTCAACTTGGTATACATCTGGTGTTCTCTCAACACCTGCAGCACCATCCTCAGGTGTTGTTCATGCTCTTCCTCTGACTTAGAATATACCAAAATGTCATCCAGGAAGACTATGACAAAATTTTCTAGATAGTCCCTGAATACACCATTCATCAAGCACATAAAAACAAAAGGTGTGTTCGACAGTCCAAACGGTACCACTGTGAACTCATAATGACCATACCTTGTTCTAAAGGCGGTCTTGTTGATGTCTTCATCCTTTATTCTTACCTGGTGATATCCCAATCTGAGATCTATCTTCGAAAATATTTTCTCACCTTTCAACTGATCGAAAATATCGTCGATCCTTGGCAGAGGATACTTGTTCTTGACAGTTACTTTTTTCAACTGTCTGAAATCAATGCACAGCCTCAACGTCCCATCCTTCTTCTTCACGAACAGGACTGGGGCACCCGAAGCTGACACGCTTGGGTGAATGTACCCCTTCTCTAGAAGTTCTTCAAGCTGCGATTGCAACTCTTTCAGCTCTGGCGTACTCATTCTATAAGGAACTTTCGACACTGGAGCTACTTCAGGCATCAAATTTATAGAGAAATCGATATCTCTCTTCGGAGTTAGTCCAGGTACTTCCTAGAATACATATTCAAACTCTTTAAGTACATCATGATCCTCAATACTTGACACCTTATCTTTAGGTGTTTCCCCCACATGGGCTGCAAATAATTGACAGCCTTTTCTGTAGCACTTCTTCAGCTGCATTGTTGAGATTTCTCTAACAACCACAGCTCTGGGAATTCCTTGGACTGTTTTTCGATTCCCCTCCTCATCTACGAATGTAAATTCCTTCTTACAACAGTCCAGGAGGGAATGGTATTGGTCCAACCAGTCCATCCCAATTAAACAGTCATAAGAGCCTAACGACAGAATATTCAATTCAACCTTTGTGCTCAATCCCTTCATGTCAACTGGACAAGACTTAACCAACTCAATGACTTTCCTCTTGGTTCTTGTAGCCAACTGCACTAACCAAGACTTTTCATGTTTTCTTCTTATCAAATGAAAACTTTTTACCACTCTAGGGTCTATATAACTATGGCTAGCCCCTGAATCAACTAAAATAGTAAATGGTTGGTTGTTAATCATACCTTCCACTTCAATCATGTGCGACTGAAATTCATCTTTCTTGTTGTCTAGGGCCACATAGATCCTTGGCATTCTACTGCCCATGTCCTCCACTGTTTCAGCTTGTTGAACATTATGGACAGCTCTTGCTTTGCCATTTTTATGGGGACAATCTTTGTACTTGTGGTTCTCTTTACAACCCCAACACTGAATGGGCATCTGTATCGACCTTTGTTCCCCCACTTCAGCCATTCTCGGATCTCTAAACAATGGATGTCCTTGAGGACTATTTCTGAAAAAGTGAGGTTTGTTTCCCTTTTGCCTTTATTCTTTCTTAAACTTCTTCTGGTCATCCCAAGCCTTCCGAAAGGTAGGCTTTTCTCTTTGCTGCTCATATAAGAATTTTTCTCTTCTTATTGTTTCTTCCATAGTCTTAGGATCATCATACTGAATCTTGTCACCAATGGGAGGTGGTAGTCCACTCAGATACCTCTGAATCTTGACAGCCTCGTCTTTGATGAATGGAACATACTTCAGTAATTCCAAAAACCTTCGTTCGTATTCATCAATGGTCATGCTACCCAGCTTGAGTTCGAAGAAATCCTTCATCTTTCTGTCATAGTATATTTTAGTTAGGTATTTCCTCTCGAAATACCTCTTGAATTCCTTCCATGTGATATCTTTCTCTCTAATGTGTTGCACCTGCACAAGCTGATCCCACCACATGGATGCTTTTCCTTTTAGTTGATACATTGTAATTCTTCCTTCTGCCTAAGAGGAATAATTCTGCAGTTGGGAATATTTTCTCATGCCAAGAAACCATGTTTCGACATCTTCCTCCTTCTTATGTTCTCCATCGAATGTAGGAGGCTTAATCTTGTTCATCTCCCCTTTCAATTCATCCATCCCAGATCTCTTGTGCTTTCTGGTAGGAGATGGGCTTGAACTACTGTATGCTTCCCTACTGGAATTCTTTATGGAGCGATGACAATGTCTGCTGATACTCCTTGATCTTCTTTTCCTCTCAGGGGTCCTGCAACTCTCTGTCTTGCTTGAGTCACTCTCCTTTTCCATATTCTTTTCTATTCTTTCCAGACTCTTCAACATCCTTAAGTTGAATTGACCCTGCCTATCCCTGACTCTCATGAGATTTTGGCTATCAGCTCGGCAAGCCTGGGCTTCTTTTTGCAATCTTTCAATGATTTTCATCATATGTCCTTCCTTATCCAATTCTCTTCCATGCCCATTGGAGTACGATCCTTCGACTCCCAAGTTGACATCCCTTCCTTCTCTTTCGTTCTCTGAATTGGAGGCAATCAACACCTCTTCCATTTCTCTACACTCTGTGGCAACTCTAATCAGTTATGGCACTCGTCAAACTTCCGCAATCACAATGTCCAAACAACTAGAATTTGTCAGGCCATCTCTTCTTAAAAAATTCCACACATTCAAAACCAATCCGAATAAGAAAACATTTTGATTTCAAGAATTCCCTAGTCCCTAACAGATGCGATCATGGGTCATGACCAAATGCTAAACTATTAGGTGCTACAAGTCTCTCCAAACGAACTTCAGGTTTCGAGATTTCAGGGTTTTGGGGTTTCAGGTTTCGGGGTTTTGCTCCTGGAGGTTCTCACACTCGCTTCCCTCTCCAACTCCCGACTTCTGAAATCTCGATTTAATTTACCCTCCGGGCCCACATAGAACAGTTGTCGCCCATAACCACGGTGGCACGCGGCACGTTCAGGAGGGTCCACGTCACCTTCAACGATGTCATCAGGTCCCACCATGCCCACTTTTCTTTTCAACCCACTGGCACGTGGTACACACCCATGTGTCCATGTCCATTCCAAGTGAAATCCAATGGTTAGACCTCTCATAGATCTACGGTGCAGATCCTTTCGGCGTTTCAGGGTTTCGGGCATGAGGAGTTCATGCACCTATGCATCTCGAACTTTTGTTTTCTGAAATTCTAAAATTACGGTCTATTCATCTACTTGATCCAACGATCAAGTTCCTCTCCTACGATCTACGGTGTAGATCATTTCGAGATTTCAGGGTTTCAGGTTTTCGGTAACCGGGAGTTCACGATGCAGCGACTCCAAATCTCTTGTCACTTCAATCCCCTAATTCCAATACATGGGTTCTTGTACGAGATCTAATGATCCTCGATGATTTGAATCTAACGGTCCAGATCTTTTCGGGGTTTCGTGAACTGGTAGTTCATGATGCAGCGACTCCAAATCTTCGGTTGTGATCCAATCGTGAATTCACATTTCGTGAATTCTCACGAACTCACCCTTAAACCATATCAAGTCATGAGTCAATGAAAGGTTGATCTCTCTCCACGTGTCCTTTCCAATGGACGGTCCTGACGAATTCGGGATTTCACGTATCGCGATTTCCACACTCCTGTGAAACTCTAAAGGGTTTTAAACCGTGTGCACATTCTCCAGATCTGATGGTTGTGAGGGTTCTCCTTTCCTCCCGAACAGATCCTATGGCTCCAACACTTCTGGTGTGGAGTTCTCTCTCTCTCTATGTCCATATACCACACTGGTTGTAGTTTTATAATACTGCTACACCTCTTGAGCTTGTAACATGGTCAAGTAGTCTGTTGACACTCAGAAACATTCTGAGGTCTGAAATTAGTCCTCCAGACACAATTTCCTTCTCAAAATCTCGGTCCAAAGACCACTTATCGAGCCAATCCAGGCTCACCATTGAAACTATGCTCTGATATCAAACTATGACATCTCCCCGGCCTTTACATCCCACTTGGCTGGGAAAATGCTATTGTGCGAAACAACATCATTCTCATACTTAATTAATAACGTGCATTTAAATCAAATTAAACACATTTAACTCAGAGTAAACACAAGATTACTGCTAACATAAATAATCCCTGGAATTAACAATAATTCATATGCACAAAAGAATGCATGATACATATAAGCATCACAGGCATGCAAAACATAATATTAAGCATAAGCTGATGCTTATCCTTGAAACCGTGGTAATTCCACCAACCACATGCAGGCCTTCCACGAACCTCCCAGCCTTAGAGCATGCTGCTCATCACTCTCAGCAGTGGTTCACCCTCAAGCTAGGACTAAGCTCCACCCAAGGCAAGGAATCCTAGTCTAGGCTGAGGTTACAGGGAAAACTGCATAGAATAACTGGAAGGATTCTTCCCAAGATGCCTTCTTACGCCCACTACTAACAGACTCTCATTCCCCACATGCATGTTCCACCCAGGAGTATACACCTTCACAAGAACAATCCATCGGTGCTTCACCTCCCTATTTGGGCCTCGACAACGGGTCGGATCAGGAATTCTCAGAGCTCTGAAGCTAGTGCTGGACTCTCTTTGGGAGAAAACCACTTCCCAACAGACTCTCTCACCTGGAGGGAGTTGCTCACAGGCCTGACAGACTGCCTCTTCAACCGCAACAACCTCCCTCACCTGGAGAGAGTGTTACACATAGGCCAAACAACCTATTTCCTTCAACTCGATTTCCAACACAGTCGGGCAACCACAAGGCTCCCCACGAACATACAATGGACCGCAAGCCACACATAGTCAAGCACTGTGCGACCACAAAAGTCCACTGGAAACACAGACATAGGCTTCCAAAAACTAGTGATAGACATATGCTACAGCATAACAAGGCTCAACAATTACGAGACATTCGATTTTCCCCAACCAACAATACAGGACAGACTCACGGCTCAGGTTTCGGGGATGCGTGAGGGTGTACAGAGATCCCACGCAGAGACTTAATGGTTCAGGTAAGGATTCCCTAGAACAAAAACTAAAAAAAATATTGATCCTAGACACCCACGAGTTAAGACGGAGGATGGAGAATGGGAGGAGGAACACAGACTCGACAGTTTTGACAGAGGGTGTACTGGCTCCTCCAGAAATCAACATAGGCCTTTTTTTTTTTTTTCCCCGAGTTGCGTGAGGGTAATTCTTGCAGAGGTCATATGGGATTTTTGGTTCAGACAGTCCACGGTAGAATGGAGGAGGAACCCCCATCACAACTCAACTCAACAGTTTTAACTACATGTGCTTGGGTTGACACTTGTCACCCATGAAGCTCGTTCCTTCCCATTTGGAAGTCACTCGTCCTTCCAAGGAACTTAGGATAAAACATGTATTCCACATGGATTTTGGAATAATATTAAAATATTATTCCCAAGGACTTAAGCCCCTAGGCTCAACACTTAGCCTCTCTTTCCAACCTTCCATCCCCCAATCCCTTACCCACTTTGTGGAATCTTATTCCCCCATCACTCATTCATCGTGGTCGGTCTGCACGCAGCAGTGTTAATATTTTTATTAATGTTTTGCATGATTACATATACAAAAGCAGGCTCTCGGATTTAACACTTAGGCTCTCTGACCTAATAACAAATAATCCCACCAGCTTATATAAACATGGCTCACCAGCCTATAAAACATAATTACAATTCATAATGCAATCTTTACACTTCATAGACATTATTTACAATAGGGCTCGTCCTTGGGGACATTACAATTGCCTCCCCTGATTTTTATGATACCGCTACACCTCCTGAGCTTGTAACACAGTCAAGTAGTCCGTTGAAACTCATAAACATTCTGAGGTCTGAAATTAGTCCTCCAGACACGATTTCCTTCTCAAAATCTCGGTCCAAAGACCACTTATCTGGCCCATCCAGGCTCAGCGTTGAAACTATGCTCTGATACCAAACTGTGACGTCTCCCCAGCCTTTACATCCCACTTGGCCAAGCAAACGCTATTATGCGAAACAAAATCATTCTCATATTTAATTAATAACATGCATTTAAATCAAATTAAACACATTTAACTCAGAGTAAACACAAGATTACTGCTAACATAAATAATCCATGGAATTAACAGTAATTCATATGCGCAACAAAATACATGATACATATAAGCATCACAAGCATGCAAAACATAATATTAAGCATAAGTTGATACTTATCTTTGAAACCGTGGTAATTCCACCAACCACATGCAGGCCTTCCACGAACCTCCCATCCTTAGACCATGCTGCTCATCACTCTCAGCAGTGGGTCACCCCCGAGCTGGTACTAAGCTCCACCCAAGGCAAGGAATCTTAGTTTAGGCTAAGGTTACAGGGAAAACTACACAGAATAACTGGAAGGATTCTTCCTAGGATGCCTTATTACGCCCACTACTAATAGACTCTCATTCCCCACATGCCTGTTCCGCCCAGGAGTATACACCTTCACAAGCATAGTCCATCGGTGCTTCACCTCCCTATCTGGCCCTCGGCAACAGGCCAGATCATGAATTCTGAGAGCTCTAAAGCTAGTGCTGGACTCTCTCTAGGAGAAAACCACTTCCCAACAGACTCTCTCATCTAGAGGGAGTTTCTCACAGGCCTGACAGACTGCCTCTTCAACCGCAACCACCTCCCTCACCTGGAGAGAGTGTTACACACATGCCAGACAACTTGTTTCCTTCAACTCGATTTCCAACACATTCAGGCAACCACGAGGCTCCACACGAACATACAATGGTCTGCAAGCCACACACAGTCAAGCACTGCATGACCACAACAGTCCACTAGAAACACAGACACGAGCTTCCGAAAATTGGTGACAGACAGATGCTACAGCATAACAAGGCTCAGCAATTACGGGACAGTCGATTTTCCCCAACCAACAATACAAGATAGACTCACGGCTCAGGTTTTGGGGATGCGTGATGGTGTAAAAAGATCACATGCAGAGACTTAATGGATCAAGTAAGGATTCCCTAGAACAAACACAGACTCGATGGTTTTGACAGAGGGTGTACCCGCTCCTCCAGAAATCAACACAGGCCTTTCTTTTTGTTTTCCTCGAGTTGTGTGAGGGTAATTCTTGTAGAGGTCATACGGGATTTCTGGTTGAGACTGTCCATGGTAGAATGGAGGAGGAACTCAATAGTTTTAACTGCATGCTCTTGGGTTAACACTTGTCACCCATGAAGCTCATTCCTTCCCATTTGGAAGTCACTTGTCCTTCAAAGGAACTTAGGATAAAACATATATTTCACATGGCTTTTGGAATAATATTAAAATATTATTCCCAAGGACTTAAGCCCCTAGGCTCAACACTTAGCCTCTCTTTCCAACCTTCCAGCCCCCAATCCCTTACCCACTCTGTGGAATCTTAGTCCCCCATCACTCATTCATCATGGTCGGTCTGCATGCAACGGTGTTTATATTTTTATTAATGTTCTGCATGATTACATATACAAAAGTAGGTTCTCGGCCTTAACACTTAAGCTCTCTGGCCTAATAACACATAAGCCCACCAGCTTATATAAACTTGGCTCACCAGCCTGTAAAACATAATTACAATTCATAATGCAAGCTTTACACTTCATAGACATGATTTACAACAGGGCTCGACCTTGGGGACATTACAAGAGCAATGATATCAAACAATGAATTTGTTAAATCTGTGGTAGTCATTAACCGACAGAGGTCTAGTGTTGAACTAAAAGTTTTGATACCAATTGTAACATACACATTACCAACAAAAACTAAATTGGATCTGATACCAAGTGTAAAATACTCACCTTCTAAAAACGGATTAAAAACGCCCCATATATATAAAACAAACCAAAAGGTATAAGGAACATAATTTTCTCATGCAACTAATAACATGTTTGAAAACATTAATGCACTCTTTCAATGAAACACAATAACATTCTAGTATCCATATCTACACAATGGAATTAACATAATAAACATGATAAAATATAACATAGAAATTATCTTTGAGTAGATCAACCAACTCGGTGCATGTGAAGAGATGTCCCTCCAAAACATAGTGTTTTTGTCCATATTTTTTCAACAACAAGACACCTTCAAAATAAGGATATGAGTTCAAAAATAGGTCAGACACTCTTTTCCACTATCCACACACCTAGTAGGCCAATTCCTAGGTTTCTACTCCAACAATCATTCCAATCTCCTAGCTCTCTTTCCCTTCAAGTTACACAAATTGAGAAATGGGATCCCCATTCTCTACCATGTAGTCCCTCAGGCCTTCCCAATTCCTTCTAGGGATATAGTGTACACAGTTCACCATGAATATCATAGTTATGGACTCCACAATTTCTTAGTTATTCCTTTGGAGTGATCACAACATCCTTCTCAAGACTCTTGAGCCATTTTCTCCATAAGAAAAATGCAATAGCAGGCACACAACATCACTCTTAAATTTATCTCATAGCTCTACCAAGTTGTTATACTGACGTAGCCTCCTTTTACACATCAAAATTATCCCAATAAGATGTTTTTCCATTACTATCATGGCTAGTACTCTTTCCATCATCCCCACTCTCCTTTGGTTGCCCAAGATCAACATGTAAAAATGGTACCCTCCTCCTACTCGAATTTCCTTCTTCTCCCATGCTTGCTTGACACTCACTCTTCCCCAGCAATATTTCTTTACTTTCACACTACCCCCATGCTTTCTTGTACTCGACCCATGATTTCATAACTAGGTTAGTTGACTCCCTCACCCAATCTCTTACATGATTTCCATGATTGAGTGTCCAGTAAGTTAAAGGGAGGATTAGATGGTAACTATACATTAACTTAGGAAAATAGAATGGTTTTCCCCTTATATCCCCCTTTAACCCCCTCTCTTGTGGAATCATAGTCCCCGATTGTTATCATTCATCTCGCATCGCACCCAGTGATGTGTAATTATTAATAATTTATTATACAAATTACATAGCTCAGACCTCATCCATATTGATCAATACATACTCTCTATCCCGATACATATCATCTCAACAACCTAAATTGTATTTTAACAATTACAGTATAATTTAAAAGGATTAAAACTAGGGATGTTACATAGAGAAGGAAATATTATCCCTTGGGTTGTGCAAACTGATGGGGAAGAGAACTAGGTAGATTGAATTGTTGTAGGGGTCATGTAATTGTGTTATATTGGTTATTTGGGGTATTACAATGGAATTTAAACACCCATAGGAGTGTGTCATTCCTTGTGGACTCATATCCCCAACTTGGGAGTGGCTTTTTGTAGAGATAATTAGTGAAACAGAGCCTACAATTGGGTGAAACATCTATTGTCTTCATCCAGTTATGTAAAACATTTTAAAAGATAAGTTGTTTTATCATTGTGTCATTTAAATTTTTAATGCTATGATTGAATATTTCATTTACTCTGCATTTTATGTATGATTGTTTCTATGTGTGTCTATGTAATCATTTGCATTCATGGATTGAATTCTTATTGATAGTTTCATGAGCTTGTATGTCATGTTGTGTATATTTCTGCATTTGAATCAATATTTTAGTCAATTTAGTAGTAACGCAACTCAAAAAGGGAGATGGGTATGTTACACATACATACATACATAAATATATACATACATCTAGGTTACAAAGCATAGGGGAAACCCTCGAGTACTTCCCCTCATTTAGGGGATGGTACCGAAGGTAAACCCTAGAATTTTCATGCAATAAGGTTGATCAACAAAAAGGATTGGAACCATTACAACAATATAATTGGTATGATCTCAACATATCACTTCCATTAATTGGACCTAGGTGGGGAGGATAAAAATCATTCCTCCCAACAACCTGAGCTAAACCCAATTCACACACACACGCGCGCATGCACACACACACACACACACACACACACACACACACACACACTTGTGTGAGTAAAATTGGAGAACATTTTTATTAACTTGTCATTAAGTATGGATAGGGAGGTTAATAATTGACTTAATGTTCATTAACATATATACAAATATTCTTATGATTTCAAACAAGTATTAGAATCTCATTTCAAGAAAATGCCAAAAAATGAAAATAACAATGTCAAAGGAATACATCTCCCTAAGGATAAACATGTTCCATGTCAAGAGATTAAAAAAGAATTACTAATGATCACATTTTCAATAATCTAAGAATGATTTCATAAGGCGATCACTCTCCTCAAGTACAAGAGTAGTTTTTTAACATTGCAAAATGCATGTATGTGCAAAAGATTGTGGCTTGGTTAATTTAATTACTATGAAAAATGAATTGTTAAGAAGCATGTATGAGATTTGTTTTCAATTTATTATCCTAGACTCATTTGAACCAAGATTTCACTACCACTAAATGTTAATTCATGCCTTTATCAATTGTGTCTGAAATCTATCCCTAAGTTCTAATAGAAAAATAATGACTAATGTTCCTTCATGTTTTGTAGAATCGCTTCAAGGATTTTGGATGGTTCTACCACTAATATTATAAAAGAAAATAAACTATCAGAAAAAATTGAAAAAATAGGAATAAATCTTAAGATCTTCCCTTTCTTATTACAATTACAAACTACCATTGAGCTACATATCAATTCATGACAATATCTCTTCACTCTGTGAATTACAATATTGGGTTTTTATCTCAAGCATCCCTTGTGAGGACTCCTTGACCTAATATCATGATGAAACATAGATAGGATACAGGTCAAACCTAGTCTCTACCCCCCACTAGACAAGTGTCTATCTCCAAACACCCCACAATATCAACCACGCTTTTTGAAAAATAGATAGGTGCTTTAGAATTTATCAACATACCCATCCACAATGACAACCCTTAATAATTCAATTTAGAAGTGCATATTTCTATCTCCAATTCCCCATTACCGAGAAACTACAGTTTAATACTATGTTAAAAACTAGATAAGTGAGGAATCATGTCAAGGGTTGTCCCACCACCAAACTACTCTAGAATTCTCATTCATATCAAGCACCCTAAATAGTTAGCACTAAAAGTACATACCAACATCCTTAACATTAGATATGTGTTTCTTATACCGTAATTTGGCAATACTAGACACATCATGGAGCAAACATTCATTATTTATTTTGGTTTTCTTAGAACAACACAATTATCCATAGGGAATAAGCTTTATCTTTTGAATATCAACTTAATTTCCCACCAAGTAGGTTTGATGCTTCAAGATCTCCAAATCCTTTTAAAAAAATTGTTATTGATTTGGAATAAAAAGCATGAATTTATATCTGACAAAGAAACCCTACCTCACAAATTTCATATTTATCTCTCATACACCTTTTGGTATCACATTGAATTTATGATTCTCAAAGGATCGTTTCTATACCAAAATTGAGTTCTCTCTTTTCCTAAACATTTTTCACCCAATATAAAATTTATCTTGTTAGTTCCCTTATTATTGTTATATGAGTGACAAGTGTTTATACTTGAGTGTGGGGCCTTATGACTCGGGTTCTAACTTCACATATATATACACTTTCCTTGTGATAATATCTATGATGCACTCCTTATATAATAAAAAAAATCTTGGAGTAAAACATGTGCACACATTTTAGTCAAGTCAAATTGTACATGTTTTAATGAAGTAAAATCATGTGCACATTCCTTTGACCTAGCAAATGTAACACGAGTTGTCAATCTTGGAGCTCCATGAACCTATTTTCTACAAGCACATTCACACTCTAGACTTTCATAATGTGAGTGTTTTATTTAGACATTCGATTGCATCTAAAAGATACACCAAGTTCAATGCACCCACCATTATGTATGTTGATCCAATCAAATTTAACAACTCGTTGAATGGTTAAGTAGTTACCCTATAAAAAAAAATTACAAGCAAAGGTTGTGTTGCTTGTTTACCAATTGTTTGAGAAATTCATTCTCTATGTTTTCTATTATCTGAAGTTTTGTCTCACAACCACATCATCTTAAAATTATTTGAACTAGTGTCTTATGAGTGGTTGGACTAAGTTAAAATAAACCATGGATATTTTATCAATGTTAGACTTGAGGTGCAAGATATTGGATTAAGTTCCTTACAAGAATATCTACCACAAACAATGACAATAACAACGGCTTTGGTTAGTATGAACAACTTCTGAGACCGTAGTTCCAATAAATGATTGGGAAATAGGTTCCAAACTAATATCATCATACAATAAGTTGAGAATGATGCTCACTTCAAATGGGAAACAAAAATATATGAGATGTTTCAAGTTTATTTCGATGGAGCACGTCAATGATGAATAAGCAAGTCATGCCCATTACCTTTAATATCATGCAACCTGCACAACATATCACTTTGTATTAATAGTCGAGGATGGGTAGTTAGGTAATCAAGTAGTTAGACAGACGACATTTTTCAACTACAACTTTTGATTGAGATTAGTTTTACAATTCCAAAACTGTCTACTAACATTAAAATAAAAATTTACATTTCAAAAAAAAGAAAAATCGCAATATGTCATTTAATATATTGGTATATGAGACCTCCTTGTTTGTGTGATAAGGGACCCCCTATGCACAACGATTTGAATTCTAATGTCTAATGTTTATGGAGGTATACATACCCTACGCCCCTCGCCTCTTATGAGGAAACACAGTTCTTAACCATTAAGCCCACTCATGCCAATTATAAAGAGTTCATTAACTCATCTAAAAAATCAAAAGTATTTATATGTTATAATTATCCTTAAAAAGAAAATAAGCATTACTAAAATAGTAATTGATATACTGGGGATGAAAGAATTTATATCTTTGTGATACTAAAAACGGTGGAGGGTATGTATATCCACGTTAGATTTTAATCTAAAAATATTTGTAATAATACTAACCTTGTTAACATATTAACTTAACAAAATTCTGAAATTTTATAAAAACCTTATCAATCCTTTTGAATATACACATAAAAATTTAACTGAACTTAGACAATTTTCTATCTCCAGTTGAAGGATCCTAAGCATCTTTGCGATGTATTGAATACACTTCAGTCTCAAGAGTTTGAGATCAACCAAAAAGTCTGGAAGTTCATTGTATCAAATCGTGATACCCTTGAAGAGGTTGGTCTTCTTATGGATAGAAGACTAGCTAAGGTTAAATTACCAAAGGCGTTAAATCAATTATTTAACTTTTCTCTAAATTCCATAAATAATAACAATGATAGTCATCATATATATTCATCTAAATATGAAAATTTATATAATTACAAATTTAATTAAAATTTTCTAATTACAGTTAGTGATGGAGTGTACTACTAAGGAACTCTGTTATGTAAAGTCACTAATTCTAAACTCCATGACCACCTGTCATGGGAGTACCTTCCTAACTAGTTGCTAACTCCACCAGTCAACAAAAAAAATCAAATTGTTTTTTTATCACCAAAACCCCTCAAATTAAGTATCTGATTAAGTCAAATATCAAAATGTATGGGGTGTTGGTGCATGTCCTCTCCTTGAGAAGAGAGCTAGGAAACTACAACAAGAGTGATGGAGAGATAATCTAGGATAACCAATGTGATGGACAGGTGTGTGTTGATGAGTTTAAATCATGAAGAAAATTTCCAAAAAACACTCTTGGGTAATTAGGGTGATGAGAAATCTAGGAATTAGGGAAAGAATTTTTTTTCTTCATTTTATACTCGAGCTAAAAGTTTGGTTGAGAGATGATCCATGATAACCACATTGATGGATATATGGAGAGGAATTTGTTGATGAGTTAAACTCATGGGGTGATGAGAAAGGTAGGAATTATAGTAAGAATCGGTGTTCTTCATTTTATACTCAAGCAAGAAATATTGGTATTCTTCACATGAATAAGTAGACAAGGTCCAAGGGAAAAGAATATGGTTCACAAGGGAATATGTACCTAGATAAGCTCTTGGTTGGTTAGTAATTTAACACCCCCTTACAATTCTTTTTCTTCTTTTTTTTAGTGGATGTCATGCATTGACCATCATTGTTCTTCATTATTCAACTCAAATTTGCAATCTTCTTTGGAATTCTAGTTATTTAGTCTCAAGGGAATACCAATTGGTTTGGATCTGGAGTTTGTGGATTTATTTTCTAACCTCCTCTAATTCACCCTCTCCAATTACAACCTTGACTAACCCTACCTCCACCTCATTGGGTCATCTCCTCTCTCTGCATGGGATGACAATTACTTCTAATTCTTTGACCCTTTTCCCTCATTCTCTTTGGATACTCCCCTCCTTAGCCAAAAAACCCACTAATGGGATGTCTCACACCCTAAAACCTTTGTGTTATATCCTCCATAGGTGAGGTAGCCTCTAACCTTCCTATCTATCCACCCATTTCCAAACATGAAATCCAGTTGCAAAATCAATTATATTGAAAGTAGTGAAGGTACACTAGCCAAAGGTAAAATACCTTCGAGGAAAAAAACTACAAATACCCAAACCTTCAAGAAAAAAATGAGGGCCCAAACAAAATCATGCACACTAAAAGGGTTTTCCGCACTTGCTTCTTAGCTAGAACAAAGGAAAATATGGAAAGTATGGAAAAATTTATCACTCATAACTATCAGTAGCTTTCTAAAGAAAAGATAGAAGTCAAGCTTGATGGATGGCTTTCACACCATAGCTATTCATGTGAAACCAAAATTTTCAAGGACATAGAACTATATTGGCTCTCAAAGGCCTTTATATCTCATATAATTGAAGAATAAAAAAGCCAATATCATGATGTTGTGCAAAGGCTTCATATAATATAAACAAAATTTGATATCTTATGCAAGGAATTTGCTCTTCATAGCTACTCAAAAAATAAAGATGTAATGTTGAAAAGAAATGAAAACACTATAAACTTTGAAGAAACTCCTCCAAATCCTAATGTAATAAAGATGTCATGTTGAAAGGAAATGAAAACACTATAAACTTTGAAGAAACTCCTCCAAATCCTAATGTATTGGATGAAGACCTGATAACAAAATGAGCCAACACTTAAGCAAAGCATGTGCTTTTATGTTATAGTTTTGAACATTTGTTATTATAAAAACACTAATATTTTTAACCTATACTCTTTTTTTACCATATTAATATTAAAATTAGCTAAAATTGAAAAACAAAAACAAGTGAAACATCCACATTGCATACATTAATATAAATTGCAATTACAAGTCATTTGTAAGTCGAATCAAATAAAAGTTACGATAACGAACTCACATGAAAAGTGAATTGAAAGACCAAATTCAAATCTTTATTAAAAAATGTGGTTAGTTTTTTTTTTTTTTAAAACTAATCGTGTTAAAAAATTGGATTGGATCTATTGATTTGAGTGGATAAGTTTATATAATTGGAGTGCTTTATAGTTTTTTTAACTGACTGAATTTATTTATGTATTAAAAATGCAATTTAAACAACACCACAAATAACGATTTTATCCAGATTTACATGACCAAATTCCAGCCACACAACCCAAAAGAGAGAACGTTTAGCCAAACCCATTACTTCCTTGTGAAAACTAATTGGATTAAAAAATGTGGATAGATACATGTGAAAAAAATGGGGTTATCTACGCTTACCAACGTATGAACAACAATTGAGGCTTGAAGTCAATAACCGCAAGACTTCAGTTTTCATGTATAATGATAATCGCGAATGGATTTTGATTGTTGAACTAGACGCGTACTTTTCATCCGTGACTGTAGCACAAAAGATGTTGGTGTTGGACCAAATTCTCGGGAAAGGCGCGACCTCTAACTGTCACAGAGTGTCGGACGCATCGAGAACTGAATCACGAATGTCGTCAGATTGAATTTTGAATGAGCTACGTTTTCGTTATTTTCTCGAGTAACCTGCGTGTGTCTGTGGGCAAGATGATTCTGACTGCGAAGGGCAGCTTTACCTAGGTTTTTCTACTCGGTAGGAATTTGGAATCAATATCACCTTTACCTTTAAATAGTTTAATAAATTGTATTTTTATAGGTGCACATTTATTGGAAATCTCAGATTCAATAGAATTTTAATCATAGATGTACATTTATTGGACATGATTTCACATCTTCCTAATATTCTTAGTTATCACACTAAAATACATTAATTTTTACAACTAAAAGAAAGGGTGTGATTTGAAACATTAACTTCCTTACATATCAAATAACAAAAGATATGGGTTCCTTAGTCAATAAAAAAAAGGTGATTAAAATGATTAACATAACAACAAAAACCAAAAAGGAATATTATATTAATATTTCTTAAAGTATAAAGGATGGATAATTATTTTATCCTAAGTTCTAAATATGGGGACAAGTGGGTCAAAGTAGCTCCCAGCATGACAAGTGTCAATTTGGGAACATGCATACTTATTGTTGGGACTTAGTTCATTTTCCCATTCATTCCTTCCATCAGGGAGTCATTCAGTCAATCTAGCCATCGTCATTCACACACTCGTTGAGCTATGCTCCGTACCTTCATGTCACTGTACCTAAACCTATATCCATAGCCATATATGTTTATGCACCTGGTTAGCTTGGGAGATCGACTGAAGAAGCGAGTTTTCAGGCTCGTGGGATATTGAAGAGACGAGTTGTCAGGCTCGTGAGAAATTCTCTCTGGGTGAGAGAATTGTTGGGGAATTGATTTCCTGAAGGTGCTAAACTGTAGCTACATGGCTCTGAGACTTCCTGTATTGCATGTTGTTGAAGCCCGGAAAGGAAGTGGGGCAGCCGAAGGACTGTTGAGCAAAGAAGAGACACACTTCCTGGGGTGGGACAAGCATGTGGGGGATGAGGGACTGTAGGCTGTTAGTTTGAGTTGGCACCTGTGACAGAGTCTTTCTTCTTGTCTATGAGCCATTAGCCTAGTTAGGAATCCCTTTAACCGAGCGAAGTTTAGTCCCAGCTTGGGGGTGACCCACTGTTGAGAGTGATAAGCAGTGTGGTCTAAGGCTGTGAGGTTCGTGGAAGGTATGAACACAGTTGGTGATATTCTTACCAAGATAAGTGTCAATTGTGTGATAAATTACATGTTGCATTATTACGTGTGTATTTTTATGGGTTTATCTTATGTGTGGTTTATAACTGTGTTTATATTTATGGGTATTGCCTCTATATGTTGGATGTATATACTTACTGTTATTTCAGTATGAATCCGTGCATTAACAGAATGTATTTGTTTGTTTACGTTTTATAAATAAATTTCTGCAAGAGTTTTGTGTGCATATGCTTTAATTGCATGCAGTTTGAAAAATTTATGTGGCATAGCTCGGTTGGATGTTGGGTATGTTAAGAAGAGAACAAAAACATTTTCTGGAGTACCATGACCCGGCATGGGTGGTCGGGGATGTTACAATATGATATCGGAGCTTCAATTTTCAACATTGAGCCTGGATGGGCCGAGAAAATTGAGTTGAAGAGAAATTTCATAGAGGATTGATTTCAAAGTGGCCAAATTTTGAGTTGCAAAGTGTCCATGGAAAAAAGTAACAACAATTGTGCGGAATTGGGAAAAAGCCCCAATTTCTGTTGTTAAATTCATGGGAAAATTGATAAATTCGGCCATGTGGTGAGATATTCTTGATTTAATATCTGTTCTAGAAAATTCAGACCTAGAATTGGTCAAAATTTAAGTTACAGTGAAGCCATGACAGTTGGAACGAGATTAGTAATTAAAATTCTCAATTCGTGACTTGAGTTTGGGAAAAATTGGTTCCATAAATGTCAAACCACAACGATTTGTTGTTGCAGAGGTTCAACTGGTGTTATCAGGGTGAAATTGAACAAATTTCATAGTTGCAGAATGTCTACAGTAATAATAGATGAAAAAGCCCCAATTTCTGCAACGAAATTCACGAGGAATTGATGCGCATAAAAATGAATGTGCGCAGTTGGGCGCAGTAAAATTGGGTGTCGCGCGGAAAAATATTGGAGTGCAGGCATGTGTCCTAAAGTTTGGTGTTGCGTGGAAAAATATTGGTGTGCTAGTACGCGCGCTAAATTTTGGCACCCCACGGAAAAATATTGGTGTGCGGATGCGCGTGCTAAAATTTGGTGTTGTATGGAAAAATATCGATGTGCTGGTGCGAGCACTAAATTTTGGCGCCGCATAGAAAAATATTGGTGTGCGTGTGCAAGCGGAAAAATGTTGGTGTGTGGGTGCACGTGCTAAATTTAGCATTGCGCGGTGTGTATACTCATATTAAGGTGCGCGCAGTGTGCACACACATAGTGATGGCTTGCATGGTGTGCACAGTATTAGCAGAGCGCAGAGGAGTTTGGTTGGTGTGCCTGCAATGTGGGTATATGTTGTCGCGCGATAGTTTAGTTAATAGTGCGCGCAGAGTATTGGTGCACGATGGGGGCATACTAAACTTTGGCATGGTGTAGCGCCTAGAGTGAAATGCGCATGAAATATCAACGTATGTTACAGAAATTGTGCGCAATAGGTATTAGTACCAGAACCAAAACTGCGTGTGGTGGATATTGACGCACGACACAAAAGTAGTGTGCATCAGTTATTGTCGTGACATAGAAATGATGCATGATAGTTATAGATGCGTTGAGCATGAATTACGTTGTGGTGTTATTGCGCATGCTAATTATGGGTGTACAGGTTGAAATTTTTGCGCGGGAAGTCGTTTAGAGGGTGAACAATAGCAGAAAACCAGTACAACAATTGAGGCTTGAAGTCGATAACCGCAAGACTTCAGTTTTCATGTATAAAGATAATCGCGATTAGATTTTGATTGTTGAACTAGACGCGTACTTTTCATCCGTGACTATAGCACAAAAGATGTTGGTGTTGGACCAACTTCTCGGGAAAGGCGCGACCTCTAACTGTCACAGAGTGTTGGACGCGTCGAGAACTGAATCATGAATGTCATCAGATTGAATTTTGAATGAGCTACGTTTTTGTTATTTTCTCGAGTAACCTGCTTGTGTTTGTGGGCAAGATGATTCTGACTACGAGGGGCGGATTTACCTAGGTTATTCTACTCGGTAGGAATTTGGAATCAATATCACCTTTACCTTTAAATAGTTTAATAAATTATATTTTTACAGGGGTATATTTATTGGAAATCTCAGATTCAATAGAATTTTAATCATAGATGTACATTTATTGGACATGATTTCACATCTTCCTAATATTCTTAGTTGTCACACTAAAAGACATTAATTTTTACAACTAAAAGAAAGGGTGTGATTTGAAACATTAACTTCCTTACATATCAAATAACAAAAGATATGGGTTCCTTAATCAATAAAAAAAGGTGATTAAAATGATTAACATAACAACGAAAACCAAAAAGGAATATTATATTAATATTTCTTAAAGTATAAAGTATGGATAATTATTTTATCCTAAGTTCTAAATATGGGGACAAGTGGGCCAAAGTAGCTCCCAGCATGACAAGTGTCAATTTGGGAACATGCATACTTATTGTTGGGACTTAGTTCATTTTCCCATTCATTCCTTCCATCAGGGAGTCATTCAGTCAATCTGGCCATGATCATTCACACACTCATTGAGCTATGCTCCGTACCTTCATGTTACTGTAACTGAACCTGTATCCATAGCCATACATGTTTGTGCACCTGGTTAGCTTGGGAGATGGACTGAAGAAACGAGTTTTCAGGCCCGTGGGATATTGAAGAGACGGGTTGTCAGGCCTGTGAGAAATTCTCTCTGGGTGAGAGAATTGTTGGGGAATTGATTTCCTGAAGGTGCTAAACTGTAGCTACATGACTCTGAGACTTCCTGTATGGCATGTTGTTGAAGCCCAGAAAGGAAGTGGGGCAGCCGAAGGACTGTTGAGCAGAGAAGAGGCACACTTCCTGGGGTGGGACAAGCATGTGGGAGATGAGGGACTGTAGGCTGTTAGTTTGAGTTGGCACCTGTGACGGAGTCTTTCTTCTTGTCTATGAGCCATTAGCCTAGTTAGGAATCCCTTTAACCGGACGAAGTTTAGTCCCATCTTGGGGGTGACCCACTGTTGAGAGTGATAAGCAGTGTGGTCTAAGGCTGTGAGGTTCGTGGAAGGTATGAACACAGTTGGTGATATTCTTACCAAGATAAGTGTCAATTGTGTGATAAATTACATGTTGCATTATTATTTACGTGTGTATTTTTATGGGTTTATCTTATGTGTGGTTTATAACTGTGTTTATATTTATGGGTATTGCCTCTNAAAAAGGAATATTATATTAATATTTCTTAAAGTATAAAGTATGGATAATTATTTTATCCTAAGTTCTAAATATGGGGACAAGTGGGCCAAAGTAGCTCCCAGCATGACAAGTGTCAATTTGGGAACATGCATACTTATTGTTGGGACTTAGTTCATTTTCCCATTCATTCCTTCCATCAGGGAGTCATTCAGTCAATCTGGCCATGATCATTCACACACTCATTGAGCTATGCTCCGTACCTTCATGTTACTGTAACTGAACCTGTATCCATAGCCATACATGTTTGTGCACCTGGTTAGCTTGGGAGATGGACTGAAGAAACGAGTTTTCAGGCCCGTGGGATATTGAAGAGACGGGTTGTCAGGCCTGTGAGAAATTCTCTCTGGGTGAGAGAATTGTTGGGGAATTGATTTCCTGAAGGTGCTAAACTGTAGCTACATGACTCTGAGACTTCCTGTATGGCATGTTGTTGAAGCCCAGAAAGGAAGTGGGGCAGCCGAAGGACTGTTGAGCAGAGAAGAGGCACACTTCCTGGGGTGGGACAAGCATGTGGGAGATGAGGGACTGTAGGCTGTTAGTTTGAGTTGGCACCTGTGACGGAGTCTTTCTTCTTGTCTATGAGCCATTAGCCTAGTTAGGAATCCCTTTAACCGGACGAAGTTTAGTCCCATCTTGGGGGTGACCCACTGTTGAGAGTGATAAGCAGTGTGGTCTAAGGCTGTGAGGTTCGTGGAAGGTATGAACACAGTTGGTGATATTCTTACCAAGATAAGTGTCAATTGTGTGATAAATTACATGTTGCATTATTATTTACGTGTGTATTTTTATGGGTTTATCTTATGTGTGGTTTATAACTGTGTTTATATTTATGGGTATTGCCTCTATATGCTGGATGTATATACTTACTATTATTTCAGTATGAATCAGTGCATTGACAGAACGTATTTGTTTGCTTACGTTTTATAAATAAATTTCTGCAAGAGTTTCGTGTGCATATGCTTTAATTGCATGCAGTTCGAAAAATTTATGTGGCATAGTTCAGTTGGATGTTGGGTATGTTAAGAAGAGAACAAAAACATTTTCTGGAGTAGCATGACCCGGCATGGGTGGTCGGGGATGTTACAATATGGTATCGGAGCTTCAGTTTTCAACATTGAGCCTGGATGGGCCGAGCAAATTGAGTTGAAGAGAAATTTCATAGAGGATTGATTTCAAAGTGGCCAAATTTTGAGTTGCAAAGTGTCCATAGAAAAACGTAACAACAATTGTGCGGAATTGGGAAAAAGCCCCAATTTCTATTGTTAAATTCATGGGAAAATTGATAAATTCAGCCATGTGGTGAGATATTCTTGATTTAATATCTGTTCTAGAAAATTCAGACCTAGAATTGGTCAAAATTGAAGTTACAGTGAAGCCATGACAGTTGGAACGAGATTAGTAATTAAAATTCTCAATTCGTGACTTGAGTTTGAGAAAAATTGGTTCCATAAATGTCAAACCACAACGATTTGTTGTTGCAGAGGTTGAACTGGTGTTATCAGGGTGAAATTGAACAAATTTCATAGTTGCAAAATGTCTACAATAATAATAGATGAAAAAGCCCCAATTTCTGCAGCAAAATTCACGAGGAATTGATGTGCATAAAAATGAGTGTGCGTAGGTGGGCGCACTAAAATTGGGTGTCGTGCGGAAAAATATTGGAGTGCAGGCATGTGTGTTAAAGTTTGGTGCTGTGTGGAAAAATATTGGTGTGCTAGTATGCGCGCTAAATTTTGGCGCCCCATAGAAAACTATTGGTGTGCGGATGCGCATGCTAAAATTTGGTGTCGTGCAGAAAAATATCGGTGTGTTGGTGCGAGCACTAAATTTTGGCGCCGCATAGAAAAATGTTGGTGTGCATGTGCAAGCAGAATAATGTTGGTGTGCGGGTGCACGTGCTAAATTTAGCATTGGGCAGTGTGTATACTTATATTAAGGTGCGCGTAGTGTGCACACACATAGTGATGGCGTGCATGGTGTGCACAGTATTAGCAGAGCGCAAAGGAGTTTGGTTGGTGTGCGCACAATGTGGGTATATGTTGTCGTGCGACAGTTTAGTTAATGGTGCGCGCAGAGTATTGGTGCACGATGGGGGCGTACTAAACTTTGGGATGGTGTAGCGCGTAGAGTGAAATGCACGTGAAATATCAACGTATGTTACAAAAATTGTGCGCAATAGGTATTAGTACCAGAACCAAAACTGTGTGTGGTGGATATTGGCGCACGACACAAAAGTAGTGTGCACCAGTTATTGTCATGACATAGAAATGATGCACGATAGTTATAGATGCGTTGAGCATGAATTACGTTGTGGTGTTATTGTGCATTCTAATTATGGGTGTACAGGTTGAAATTTTTGTGCGGTAAGTCGTTTAGAGGGTGAACAATAGCAGAAACCAGTGATTATCTGTGATGTTTTATATCATTTGAATGTCATCTTTTTGTAGCACGATTTTGAGGCCCTTAACAATGTTTTTAGCTACTCAAAAACTATAATAACAAAGTGTAGCAAGGTACACTTTGTATTTTCAGCTCAAATAAAAGAGCCTAGAAAGAGCTCTCTAATGGTGTAAATTGTTCGTCAAACAGAGCTTTTATGAGAAAGTTACAACACAAATAGTGGAGGGTAAATTTTTAGACCCAACTAACTTCAAAGAGCCATAACTTTCTGCTCTGGAATCAGATTGAGGTGCAGGGGAAGTCGATGAAAATATATTGAACCATAGAAGACATTCCGAGAGATGAATTAAATTTCTAGGCATGTTAAAATTGTTTAATATGGAAAATAAGGTATCTGTAGCATTGCATACCAAAAACAAGAATTGGCCTAGAACTTCAGCAGGCTGTAACTAGTAGCCGAGAACCTAGAAAAAGGTGAAACTTGGACAGAGTGTCCATAATATGTATATGAAGAAACCCAAATGAGATCCTATGAAAAATCCAATGTATCATGTGAAAAAATACTTAATTACAACGCAGAGTTGTGCCAAGTTGAAGAGTGAACAGAAAAATTAATGGGTAATTTTTAAATAACCATAACTTTCTACTCAAGACTCAGAATTGAGCATGGAAGCAAGTGTTGGAAAGGTCTCGGACAATAGAATATATATATTCTCCCTGAAAATTGATCTGAGAATTTAATTTTTCGAGAAATCAGAAGAAAGAATTATGATATACGATTGAACCAGAATGGTTCATATTTTTCATGAAATTGTTGAGTCAATTAACCTGACAAAGTTTTGTTGGCTACACATTTTGCAGAGTTAACAACAAATAGATCAGATCAGGATTAGCACAGAGTCCAAAGGAATGGAATATGCACAGGGGACTTACAACCAGGAATATGAGATCAAAGGGATGGATGTCCATTTGGGCATTGAGGGAAGAAACTCCAATGGACATGGAGAAGGAAGGGATGAAAACATGAATATGGTAGAGACCATTAAAAAATTGCAGAGGGATGTCCAAAGCCATAAATCTGATAATGAAAGTATTATAAGAGCCAAGGAGCAACAATAGGACTTCAACATGAAGTTAATGCAAAGCTTGCAGAATAAAAAATTAATTGGATAAGGAGAGTGGCTCAAGAAAATCAGGAAGTCACAGGTCTCCTGATGAGAAAAGAAGATTATAAGACATCACTGTCACTCCCCAATGCATTCCAATAAGAGAGCACACAACATCTCAATTCCATCCCCTATCAAGTATCATAAGAGGTCTCGGGTGGATGAGTTGCGAGGAGAAATGAACAAAATCAAACCTCCTACATTTGATGGTGAGCGCAAGAAGGATGAAGATGTAGATACATGGTTCTTGGGCATGAGAAAGTATTTTCAATTGCATAATTATTCTTCTCATGTAGAAGGTAGAATTGTCATCTATCAACTCAAGGGAAAGGCATCCATGTGGTGGGATCAACGTGTGCAGGTGCAACACATTAAAGAGAAAAGTATCACTTGGAGGGAATTCAAGAAGTATTTTGAGAAGAAATACTTGACTAAGAGATACAATGACAGGAAAATTAAAGAGTTATTTGAACTCAATCTTGGGAGTATGACCATAGATGAATATGAAAGAAGTTTTTTAGAATTGTCGAAGTATGTCTCTTTCATCAAGGATGAAACAGTTAAGATTCAGAGGTATTTGAGTGGATTTCCTTCATTCATCAGTGACAAAATACAATATGATGATCCCAAGACATTGGAGAACACCATAAGGAAAGCTAAATGCATATATGATCAGAAAAAAGCAAGGCCAACTTTCCAAAACACTTGGGAAGACAAGAAGAAGTTCAAGATGGATTAGAGGAAGAAGGGGACTAAGCCTTCGTTCTTCAGAAATAATCCTCAGGGACAACCAGCTTCTAGAGAACCCAAAATGATTGAAACAGGAGGTCAAAGGCCAAGGAAGCCACCTATTCAATGTTGGGGTTGTAAAGGAGATCATATGTTCGGAGATTGTTCTCACAGAAGTGAAAAAGTGAGGATTGTTCACAATGTACAACAAGATAAAATAGTGGAGGACATGGGAAGAAATGTATCAAGGATCTATGCAGCCCTGGACAACAAGCAAGAAGATTATGACTCACATATGATTGAATTGGAAGGTATGATCAACAACCAAACCATTGTTATTTTAATTGATTCAAGAGCTAGTCATAGTTATATAGATCCTAAGATGGTGGAAAGTTTGCATTTGTCAAGAAGCAAGCATGGAAAATCTTGGTTGGTGCAGCTGGCTCCTAGAACCAAAGGAAAAGTTAATGAAATGGTTAAGTCATGTCTTATGGACATGAATGGACTGAACACGAGGGCGTATTTGAACATATTTCCCTTAGGTTCCTATGGTTGTCTAATTGGGATGGATTGGTTGGACCAACATCATGCTATCCTAGACTGTCATAACAAGGAATTTACGTGCTTGGATGAGGAAGGGAGCCTAAGGAAAGTGCAGGGAATTCCCAGGGTAGTAACCATCAGAGAAATTTCAGCATTGTAGCTAAAGAAATGTGACATAAAAGGGTGTAAAATATTTGGAGCTCATATGGAAAAGACACCTAAAGAGAAGGTGTCAAATTTGGAATATCATGCAGTCCTGGAAGATTTTGAAGATGTGTTCAAGGAGGTGCCAGGACTACCCCTAAAGAGAGACATTGATTTCTTTATAAATTTAATGCCTGGAGCAGCTCCAGTGTCAAAGACTCCTTACAAAATGAATACACCAAAGCTGAAGGAGCTGCAAATGCAGCGTGAAGAACTTCTGAAGAAGGGGTATACATGCCCAAGTGTGTCACCTTGGGGAGCCCCAGTCTTTTTCGTGAATAAGAAAGATGGGACATTAATATTGTGCATTGATTTCAAACAGTTGAATAAAGTGACTGTAAAGAACAAGTATCATTTGCCAAAGATTGATGATATCTTTGATCAATTGAAGGATGCAAAGATATTTTCAAAGATAGATCTCAAGTCAGGATACCATCAAGTAAGAATTAAAGAGGAACATATCAACAAGACCGCCTTCAAGACAAGGTATGGTCATTATGAGTTCACAGTGGTGCCATTTGGGTTGTCAAATGCACCAGTTGTTTTCATGTGCTTA
>SNQJ01S0071836.1:70625-107170 GCA_010110895.2 Picea sitchensis | reverse complement strand
CAGAGTTGCGTGAGGGTATGCGGAGATCAGACACCCACCACACACGGTTCATACAACGGACAGAAGAATGGAGGATGAACCCCCATCATGGTTCAATTATTTGGTTAAATTGCATGTGCCTGGGCTGACACATGTCGCCCATGAAGTTGCATGCACTCCATCAAGTATGCGTTCCCTTTTCCAGGAACTTAGGATAAAAATATACCTTTCACACCACTTTGGAATAATAATAAATTATTATCTCAAGGACTTAAGCCCTCAATATTAGCCCCTCTTACAACCTTTCAACCCCCTTTCCCTTACTCATTCTGTGGAAGCTTAGTCCCCCATCACTCTTTCTTTGTGGTTGATCGACACACATCGATGTTTATATATTATATTAATGATCTGCATAATTACATATACAAAAATAGACTCCTAGCCTTTAACTCGTAGGCTCTCCGGCCTAATAAACACATAATCCCACCAACTTATATACACTTGGCTCACCAACCTATAAAACATGTTTACAATACATATACATGATTGGGGCACGTCCTTGGGGTATTACAATCCCCTCCCCTTATTTTTGCACTGTCCTCAATGCAACTTTTACACAACATCAACAAGATTTCCATAATCTTCAAAAAGATGCAGGTATTCTGCCCGCATAGCATCCTCATGCTCCCATGTCGCATCCTCAGGACCATACCAGGTCCATTGGACCTTTACAAGCCCTATGGCTCGATTTCGAAGCTTTTTTCTTTTCAGTCCAATATGCGCACATGATGCACTTGCAAGACACCTTCTTGCTCCACCTGAATCACATTCCAATCGATAACATGATTAGCATCAGGTATATATTTCTTAAGAAATGAAACATGAAACACATTATGCACAATCATGGATTGAGGTAATGCAAGCATATATGCAACTGTCCCAATCCTTTCTAGGATTTCAAATGGCCCACAAATTCTGGTTGCCAACTTGGAGCATCTTCCCAGCGTCAGGGAACTTTTATTGGCTTTTACTTTCAGGAAAACATGGTCACCCACTTTAAAATTTCTAGGGGTTTTGTTCTTATCAGCATAACTTTTCTGCCTGGCTTGGGCAACTTTCAAATTCTGCTTAATTTTTAGCATTTGTTCTTCCATTTCCTTGAGCAACTCTGGCCCAATTACTACCCTATTAGTTGGATTATCCCAACTTATTGGAGTATTGCACTTTCTGCCATAAAGTTCTTCAAATAGGCTCATCTTCAATGATGTTTGATACCCATTATTGTAGGTGAATTATACCAAGAGTAGGTAGTCTTCCCATTTCGATGGTTTGTCTATCAAATACATCCTCAGTATGTCTTCTATTACTCGATTCACCCACTCTATCTGCCCACCCGACTCAAGATGATAGGCTGTACTGAAGTCCAGATTCATTCTGAACCCCTTGAATAACCCTTTCCGGAAATTTGAGTTAAATTTTGGGTCTTTGTCAAACACAATTGTCTTGGGAATTCTGTGCAATCGTGCTATTTCCCTCATAAAAATATCAACAACATTAGCTGCCTTGTGAGTAGTCTTTAGTGGAATAAAATGGGTAGATTTCATAAAATTTTCCACCACCACCATGATTGAACCATGCTGTTTTCCTGTTCTGGGCAATCCTGTGATGAAATCCATTGTCACTACCTCCCACTTCCACTCAGGAATGGGTAAAGGTTGTAGCAACCTTGTTGGGTGTCTGTGCTCAGCGTTAACCTTCTAACACTCCATACATATGGCGATGTATTTAACAATCTCTTTCTTCATACCTTGCCAAATTAATGACTCTTGGCTTTTGCCACAGTTTTCTGATATCCAGGGTGCCCAGCATAAGACACATTATGCATTTCATTCAAAATCACAAGTTTCAATTCCTGGACGTTAAGTACATAAATTATTTTCTTGTACATAAGTGTTCCGTCAGTTTCCAATTTATAATTCTCCACTTTTTGTGGCATCTTACCTTGTTGTAGCTTTGCTACCAAATCCCTGCACACCACATAATCTTCATTTGGGTCTATGATCCCCAGGATTGGAGCATTGGTTAACAACTGCTTCAATCGCTGAAAGCTTTTCTCACAATCTTCTGTCCACTGAAACTTCTTCTCCTTCCTTTGCAAGGAAGTGATAGGGTGAGCTATCCTCGAGAACCTTGTGATAAACCTTCTGTAATAACCATCTAGACCCATAAAGGCTCTGACTTCCGTCACGCTCTTTGGCGCTGACCATTCTCCGATGGCCTCAATCTTCTCAGGATCTACAACTATCCCATCCTTTGAAATAATATGCCCCAAGTAATGGGTCTGCTCCTGATAAAATGAACACTTTCTCAACTTGGCATATAGTTGGTGCTCTCTTAGAACCCACAACACCATCCTAAGATGCTTCTCATGCTCTTCCTCCGACTTGGAATACACTAGAATTTCATGTAGGAATAATATGACAAAATTGTCTAGATAGTCCCTGAATACACCATTCATTAGGCACATAAAAACAACAGGTGCGTTCGACAGCCCAAATGACACCACTGTGAACTCGTAATGACCATACCTTGTTCTAAAGGCAGTCTTGCTGATGTCTTCATCCTTTATCCTTACCTGGTGATATCCCAACCTGAGGTCTATCTTCGAAAATATCTTCGCATCCTTCAATTGATCGAAGAGGTCATCAATCCTCGACAGAGGATATTTGTTCTTTACAGTTACTTTGTTCAATTTTCTGAAATCGATACACAATATCAACGTCCCATCTTTCTTCTTCACGAATAGGATCGTGTACCCTAAGGTGACACACTTGGGAGTATATACCCCTTCCTCAAGAGCTCCTCAAGCTCCAATTGCAGTTCTTTCAGCTCCGACATACTCATTCTGTAAGGAGCTTTCGACACTGGAGCGACTCCAGGAATCAAGTTTACAGAGAAGCCAATATCTCTTTTCGGAGGTAGTCCAGGTACCTCCTGAAATATATCTTCAAACTCCTTTAGTACCACACGGTCTTCAATATTTGAGACCTCATCCTTAGATTCTTCCTCCACATGGGCTGCAAATAATTGACAGCCTTTCCTGTAGCACTTCTTCAGTTGCATTGCTGAGATTTCTCTGATAGCAACAACTCTAGGAATTTCTTGGACTGTTTTCCGATTTCCTTCCTCATTCAGGCAAGTGAATGCTTTGTTACAACAGTCCAAGATGGCATGGTGTTGGTCCAACCAGTCCATCCCAATTAGACAGTCATAAGAACCTAAAGGCAGAATGTTCAATTCAGCCTTTGTGCTCAGTCCATTCATGTCCACAGGACAAGACTTAACCAACTCAATGACTTTTCTCTTGGTTCCTGTAGCCCGTTGCACTAACCAAGACTTTTCATGTTTGCTTCTCGACAATTGCAAACTTTCCACCACTCTAGGATCTATATAACTATGGCTAGCCCCTGAATCAATGAAAATAGTAAATGCATGGTTGTTGATCATAACTTCTACTTCAATCATGTGCGACTGATATTCAACTTGCTTGTTGTCCAGGGCTGCGTAGATCCTTGGCATTCTACTGCCCATATCCTCCATTGTTTCAACCTGCTGTACATTGTGGACAACTCTTACTTTATCATTTATGTGGGGGCAATCTATGTACCTATGGTTCCCTTTACAACCCCAACATTCCATAGGTGGCAGTCTTGGCATTTGCCCACCCACTTCATCCTTCCTGGATTCTCTAAAAGATCGTTGTCCTTGAGGGCTGTTTCTGAAAAAAGGGCGGCTTAGTTCCCTTCTTCCTCTGATCCATCTTGAATTTCTTCTTGTCTTCCCAAGATTTTCGGAAATTAGGCTTCTCTCTTTGCTGCTCATATAAGAATTTCACCCTCCTTATTGTTTCTTCCATAGTCCTAGGATCATTATACTAAATATTGTCACCAATGGAAGGTGGAAATCCACTTACCTCTGAATCTTGACAGTCTCATCCTTGATGAACGGAACATGCTTCAACAATTCCAAAAATCTTCGCTCGTATTCATCAATGGTCATGCTGCCCATCTTGAGTTCAAAGAACTCTTTCATCTTTCTGTCATAATATCTTTATTCAAGTATTTCTTCTTGAAGTATCTCTTGAATTCTTTCCAAGTGATATATTTCTCTCTAATGTGTTGCACCTGCACAAGCTAATCCCACCACATGGATGCCTTTCCTTTCAGTTGATACATTGCAATTTTTCCTTCGGCATGAGAGGAATAGTTATGTAGTTGGAAATATTTCCTCATGCCAATCAACCATGTTTCGGCATATTCCTCCTTCTTGTGTTCTCCATCAAACGTAGGAGGTTTAATATTGTTCATTTCTCCCTTCAGTTCATCCACTCCATATCTCCTGTGATTTCTGGTAGGAGATGGGCTTGAACTACTGTGTTCTCTCCTCTTGGAGCGACCTTGGGAGTGATGATGGTGTCTACCAAAACTTCCTGATCTTCTTCCCTTAGAAGTCTGGTGACTTCCTGTTTTTCTCGATTCTCTCTCCTTTTCCAACTTCTTTTATATTCTCTCCAGAATCTTCATCAACTTTAAGTTGAATTCTCCCTGTTGTTCCTTAGCTTTCATGAGATTTCTGCTATTTTCTCGGTGAGTTTGGGCATCTTTCTGCAATATTTCAATGATTTTCATCATATGCCCTTCCTTATCTATCTCTTCCCCATGTCCATTAGAGTTCGACCCTTCAACTCCCAAATGAACATCCATCCCTTTAACTTCATTCTCTAAACTGGAAGCATTCTATGCCTCCTCCATTTCTTTGCACTCAGTAGCAACTCTATTCGGTTCTGAAACTCGTTAAACTTCTGCAAACACAATGTGCAGACAACCGGAATTTGTCAGGCCATCATTCCTTAACAAATCCCACAACATTCATAAACAAATATGATTCAAGAAAATGTTCAGTTTTCATTCTTTGTGATTCTTGTTCAATCAAGAATCCCCATAGATTTCTTCTTTCAGAGCTCTGCTCTGCTAATTTTTCGGGCACTAGCCCCTTTCTCTCAGTCCCCCAACCCACGCGACCATGGGTCGTGACCAAGCACTATATCAATAAGCGCTTACTCGGGCCTTCGCCCTCGAAATTTTTTAAAGCACAACACAACAGTCTCTCGGAGTTCCGAGTTACCGAACTCGCGAAGTAGAGTGGATCAATAGTCCACGTGTACCCAACATCCAACGACTGACACTCACTATGGAACTTCAGGTGTCTGCGTTCTGGGACTTCAGGACTTCGATTTTTGGAAGCTTTCCCACTTGCTTCCCTTTTGATCTCCCAAATTACAAACTTTTGACTTCTCTATCCCCAAGGCCCACATAGTACAACCGTCACCAACTAAGGCAATGGCATGTGGTACGCCTAGAAAGGTCCACGTCACCCCAGGCGACATCATCCAACCCCACCACGTCTACCCTTTCACTTCGAAACTTCAGGCTTTAGACTTCGGGAGTTTCAATTCCTCTACGCTCGCTTTTGCCCGGAGCGCTTCCTGTCAGAGTTCATGATCTACCGACACGTGTCCTCCTTCATGATCAACGACTATGAGTGACTTTGACACTTCGGGCTTCAGGAGTTTCAAACTCACAACACTTGCCTCCTCATGAAGTACTTCCACCCGAAGTACACGATCTCTTGATGTGTGTCCTTCGCAACAGACGGTTGTGATCTACTTCGCGACTTCGGAAGTTTGTCACACTCCACACTAGAAATCCTCTGAAGTTATTTTCCTTTGCCTTCCTAGACACAGATCTAACGATCAGGCTCTTTTCCTATAATCTATGGTGTAGATCTCCTTCAGAAGTTTATACCTCAGCGCATTCCACTTCTCTCGATTTTCGAACTCTGAAAGGCTTCTAGGATAACCCTCCTACACTTTTTTCCGGATCTGACGGTCGTAAAGGACTTTCCTTTGTCCCAAACAGATCCTACGGCTCCAACACCCCAAGTGTTGAGTTCTCTCTCTCTCTCTCTCTCTCTCTGTGTGGTCAAATACCACGCCGACTGTGGTTTTATTATACCTCTACCCCTCCTGAACTTCGTAACACATCCAATAACCCCTTGGCACTCAGAAACATTCTAAGGTTCGAAATTGGTTCCATACGAACACCATTTCCACTCGAAACCTTGGATCCAAAGACCACTTATCCGGCCCATCCAGGCTCAGCGTTGAAACCATGGCTTTGATACCATATTGTAACGTCCCCGTCCATCAACCCTATTGCCGGGCAACGCCACTACGCAGAACATACACTTATATATGATATGCATTAAATCAAATTAACACATTTAACCTAGAGTTGCGGCCATCATACAGACTTAAATAGAATTAACAACTATTCATACATGTAGTGGAGTACATGAAAACATACAAACATCACAGACATGCATTTTAATTGAAATTAAACACATAATGATACTTATCTTTGAAACTGGAATAACTTCACCAACTCCGTGCAGACCTTCCACCAACCTCCCAGCCTTAGACCGCACTGCTCATCACTCTCAGCAGTAGGTCACCCCCAAGTGGGGAATAAGCTCCACCGAGCAAGGGAATCCTAGGCTAGGCAAGGTCAACAGGAAGACACACAGTTTATGGGGATGGATTCTCTCCCATGAGCCACTTATGCCCACTACTCACAGACTCTCATTCCCCACATGCCTGTCCCACCCCAGGAGTATACACCTTCACTGTCACCAGGAAAATCCTTCGGCTGCTAAACCTCCCTCTCCTTGGGCTTCAGCAGCAGGCCAGACTAGAATTCTCCGAGCTCTTTGGCAACTGCAGAGCCCCTTCCAGGAGTTTTCACTTCCTTCACACACTCTCTCACTTGGAGATAGTTGCTCACAGGCCTGACAACCTGCTTCTTCAACCACGGCCACCTCTCTCACCTGGAGAGAGTGTTGCACACAGGCCTGAAAATCTGTTTCTTCAGCTCCGTTACAGCACAAGGAGGACAACAGTAAGGCTCAACAAGGAACAAATGACGGTAGCCAATCACACTCAGCCAAGGGACTGCGTGGCCACAATAGCCCACAGTTATAACACACACGACATAGACAATTATGGTATGCTCAAGTTTCACAGAAGACAACAACCCAAACAGTTAAGCATGAAATTGGATTTTTAGTGGGGATAAATTGGATTCACAGGACTCACATGAGACACAACTCAGTCCATGGGTTTGCCACTGGTTTTCAGGGTGCATGACAAGGAATCAACGCAGAGGTCGAACGTAGAATCAAACGGTTCAGATGGTGGATGCGTCGGCTCCTCAGGAAAACATCACAGTTTTCTGGTTTAAGAGCTACGTGAGGGTATGCGGAGATCAGTCGCCCACCACACATGGTTTAGACAACGAACGGAATAATGGAGGAAAAACCCCCATCACGGCTCAATTCTTGGGTTAAATTGCATGTGCCTGGGCCGACACATGTCGCCCATGAAGCTGCATGCACTCCATCAAGTATGCATTCCCTTTTCCAAGAACTTAGGATAACAGTATACCTTTCACACCACTTTTGAATAATAATAAATTATTATCTCAAGGACTTAAGCCCTCAAGCTTAGCCCCTCTTCCAACTTTTCACCCCCCTTTCCCTTACCCATTCTGTGGAAACTTAGTCTCCCATCACTCTTTCTTCATGGTTGGTTGGCACACAACAATGTTTATATATTATATTAATGATCTGCATAATTACATATACAAAACAGGCTCCTGGCCTTTAATTCCTAGGCTCTCCGACCTAATAAACACATAAGCTCACCGGCTTATATACACTTGGGTCACCAGCCTATAAAACATGTTTACAATACATAAACATAACTGGGGCATGTCCTTGGGGTATTACATTTTTCATCAAACTCTATAGAGTGCTTCTTCTACAATTTGTGATGAGATTTTCTTCATATTTTTCAAGAATACATCATCTACATATAGTAGTAACATCATTGGCTCATCATTCATAACCTTGAGGTAAAGGTTAGAATCAAATTTACTATTGGTAAAGCCCAAGCTCGTTAGAAAACTGTCAATTCTTCCATATCAAGCACTAGGAGTTTGCTTCAACCTGTACATAGCCTTCTTCAACCTGTAGAGCTGAGTCTTTTTGTCTTCAACTTCAAATCAAATTTTCACATCACTTTGTACCAATCTGCTACACTTGCTCAGCTGCAACTCAATCTGCACAATCATGTGCTATCTCTATGTGCTTTATGCAAAGCACTATCTATCTCATTGTCTGGGAGTATGTCCTCTACTCTCTCTGCAATTGTTCCTCTGGAAGTGGGACTCTGCACCTGTAGTTGCTCTGAAGTTGAGAATGGTTGCTCCATTCTCACTGTGACTGCTGAAATCTGAAAGTAACTCCTCTACTCCATCATGTAAACAACTTCATCTGAAACTAAGAGTGGCTCAATAACTGATACTGAATGTAGCTCTTCTTCTTTCATGGATATAACTCTATCTTTTATTTTAGTCATGTCTCCATGACCCAACTAATGTACTACACCAACTGCCACTCAATTTTAAATATGGGGATTTCTCCCCTTGCATCTCATATTATATATGAATAATGGTTGTTCTGGTTGTCTTCATGAATGATGGAACTATTTCTTCAATTACTAGAGTAAGTGTCTCGTCATAGTATTCTCCCTCTTGTTGGGAGAATCCTTTGGACACACATCAGACTATGTACATATGCAACATTATTGATATGTTAGATCAATCTTGGAAGTCAATACTGACTTTTCTTCTAGTCTCACAAAAAATGCATATCCCAATCTTTCTGACTCGCTTCCTTCTCTGTCACTAAAACAAGGGAACCTTCCAGGAGATTTCATATCTCCTATGAGTCTCTGAAGCTACGATCTAGTCTTCTCATGGCATCTGTCTCTCAGTCCTGGAAGTTGTCTCTTCATCTGATCCTTTCTGAGATCCGACTTACTCTTGATTTCTTCTGAGTCTACAAGGACTTTGTCATCTTTTACATGGTATACTTGATGTTGAATACCAAGTCTAAATATGAAAAGTTGAGTCAGAATTCAAGTGAATTCTGTTTCCTGTCAAGGTGGCTTCATTATCCTTTGAACAATTTTACTGTGAGTTCTTGTTCTAATGTTCGGTCATATTTGGAGCCTTCAACTCCTTACAATCAATCTCCATATGAGATACTCTGGATCTCAAAAATAGCTTCTTCTTCATCTTCTTTGGTACATGGATGTATACTGTCATGTACACAACTTGGGTAGTCTGCTTCATGTCTCATCTAATCTGTTGCCTTTTGTAACCTTCACTATAACTTCCTCAAGGTTATCACTTGTGACTTGAACCAAGGTCAACAAAACAACAGGAAAGAATACTACTCTTTTGATAATATTAATAAAATAATAGCACGAATAATCATCACAGTAGCTCCTTTAGAGCTATCACTTGTGACCAGTCTCAAGAAAAGATCAAAAGTAATAAATACAATACGAAATGAGATCAACACTCTTCTAGTGTTGTGATCAAACATTCCTCCAAGGTAACCTGGAGCCAACACAAGAAGTTTCTCTTAGAGGATATGTTAGTTGTATATGGTAAATGATTACATTAAGCATTTATCTCAATATGCTCACATGCTACCAAGTGTAATACTTTTCAAAGATTGCTACCTCAACTATAGTGTTTACTTGTAAAGGGGTAGTTATCAACTTGTCATGTGCAACTTTGAATCTTATCAACTTAATTAATCAAACCTGGAACCTGGAGTCTTGATCTCAAGAACGAGTGTGTTTTTTTTCTTCCAAGTCTCCTTCACTCAAGATGACAAGTGATTTCTTCAACCTATCTTTTGTACTAAGACAATATGCTATCTTGACAGAAGGCTGGGTTAGAGAATAAACTCTATGATCTCAATTTTAATCAATCTAATACCTTGAATTTAATTTTGACCAAAGGTTAGTATGATGGTCATAGCTTCAACATGCAACCTAGATCAAAATAATGTCATAACAAATATATGCATATCAGAATAATCAAACCTAGGTTGCATTATTCCTCTGAGTGTGTTCGATCTGAGATCCTTCAAGATCTATGATAGGAGATCCTTTCTCCTACAAGTACCCCTTAGAATAATATAGTTGAAACATATGTAAGTACATACCTCTGATAGTATCGGTGGGTGGTGGTACCATCCGGTAGCAATGGTGATAGGTAACAAACCTTCAAAACTTTAGAGGTGTTTCAACTTTAAGGTTGGCGAACACTTTACAAAATCTTTTACTGCAACTGGAACTGCAGTTGTAACTGCAACTTATACTGCAATTGGTACTTTAACTGTAACTTGGGGTTTTATGAGAAAATCCTAATTTTTCAAACTTCAAATTTGGAAATCCTGATCGAGGGGCTAGATGCACTGAGATGAGGTGAGTAATCTAGTGCAGTCATATTTCTGAAAATCCAAATTTTGCTCCTTGAAATTGAGTTTGCGAAAATCTAGACTGGTACTTCTAGTACTGGTTCTGGTTTCCTGGTTTTTTCTGGTTTTCTGGTACTAGTCAAAAAATAGGGTTTGACTTTTCAGAGGCTCTCTCCACTGAAAAGGTGCACTCAAGTTGCCAAAATATTCACTAGGACAGGGCACACTTTTCTAGCTGGTTTTTAGGCAAAAAATCCTCTCCAACAAAAGCCCTAATTTTCTTGTACGACAACAATGACGTTTTTGCTTATCCAGTGAAAGGTGCTCTTTTCAACTTAGCTTTGATACCATGTTAAGTTTTGAGCTATTATTAGGTTTCTTTTCAATTTACTAGATAACAATAACATAGGTAGGATCACTGAGAGAAACACAATCAGAAGATACACAACATTTATCCTGGGAAACTCTCATGGGGTGAAAACCCAACAAAACTTCCTTAATATAGATAGCCAATACAATTCCAAGACAATAAACCAAAACAATAGAGAATATCCAACACTGAGCAATGTGCCTCTCTCTTCCTTCTTCTCCCAACTGCAACTACCAAACTTGCGCACTTGATGAACGAATGAGTGAGTGAGATAATGAGGCACTGGATTCCTTTATTTATACTAGCTGGCAGGCGCTGGAAAGGTGTCTCTTCACTAAGCATGGCCAACTTGTCTCCTTAGTGGTTAAAACCCCTTTAATTGGGCTTGGGGACGACTTCTTAGTTTACATGATATAATTAGGGTTTAACCACTCCACAAAAGGGGATTTGGTCAATTACAATGCTCGACATGATCAATCCACAAAAGGGGATTGATCTAATGAATAATGACTCAATAATAAATAGATTACTCTTTGCAGTTATAATATTTCAACATCATGTACATCGGAATGGCTGTTACATGTACTCCAAAAAAGGCTTGTGGTTCATTCTCCTATGAGAAGAAGGGGTAAAATGTTGAGGTTGATGCAATTGCAAGAAAAAATGATTAAAAATAAAGCATGATATAAAATAAAGAAGAAATAATGGGATGATGAATGACCAAGTCAAAATCCAAAGGTCAACTTGAGCTCTACCCCCTCGTTATGAGGCGATCTCCCCTAGTTCTAATGCATTCAATGCATATCAAGTAAATGACTTAATCCCAATAAGAAAAATAATGAATACTTGAAACTTGAAAATGGGACTTGCAAAAGCAATAAATTAATATCAAAAGGAAAGAAAGGGGTTTGGAATACACACAATGTAGAGAAAATGGTATCTCAAGTAGCAAGTGGTCCCTCTACAAAGGTTCTCATGGAGAGAGACAAAGCATAGCACCTTTCATGTCAATGACTCCATTACCATGAAGTAATCCCATACCACTCCATTCACTATACCTACACTTTGATGTGTTTTCTAGATACTATGTTTTTATCTAGGTACTAGCACACCTAATAGGGCCTTTTAATGGTCCTCCTACACATAAACTTGGCAAACTACATAAAGTCTCAAGCTAATATAAAGTTTGAAGAAGATACCTAATGTGAATTACTTAAGTGGTTTTTGTATTAAGTGGTGGCTTACTTTGTATGACTCTAATGGATATGGTATCTTGTAGTTGTTGGTTTTACCTGATTCTGTGGGCCTTGTTTGGTCACGATGCACCTTGACATGGTATTTTGGAGGACGTTTTCATGATGACACCCAGGACGTTGTGCACCATACATAGGATTTTGCACACTTGATGTAGAGCGTTGGGCCATATGATGATTGGACATGCCCTGGGGCACCTTTCCACACCTCCTAGACTTTGGATGATGGACATATGAGCCTAGATGTTGAACATATAGCATGATGCACCGTTGAGAGGGAAGAAATCCCTATAGTCTGGAAAGTGCACCTGTGATAAATTTTAGGGTTTGATTGGATGGTGTTTCACTTGGAGATGATATAACACCTCCTGGGAGAGATTATGGAGCCTTGTTCACCTATGATGTCATGCCTTAGCTCTTGGATTTGCACCTATAAGGATGATTTTGATAGTTTTGATGCTTGATGGGTCGACCTAGCATGTGGACATCTTATTTGATGATGAGATGGCACTTGATGGTGATGAGACATGCCTTTTTGGGGTGAGAGATGTGACCATTGACGATGATTGAACATTTTCATTGAGATATGTGGCCTTTGGAGACACCTTTACCTGTTGGATAATGACGTCATGGTATTTGGAGGCTCTTACACCCACACATGTATCTTTTTTAGGGGATGTTTTGATTTATTTTTATGTTATCTTATCTTGGAGTCTATTTTGGGGGTCGACCTTGACCTATCTAAATCGTAACATGGATATTTTGTGTTTTTAGGGTCTTTGAGGGTTTATAGTGCTAGGGTTTCCTCATATAAGAATTCTAGCACTCATTGTCAAATCACAACTCACACTTGTGGAGAATCACTTATATAACTATCTTCTATTCTTTTTCATCATGGAGCACATGTGCGCACCTCTTGGAGACTAGTCTTGTGGATGCTTTTTCTTGTTTTAGTGGATGATTCATGAAATTAGGGTTTCCTCATCCATAACGACTTGGTATAGTAAGTGTTCTTTCCAAGTTCAAGTGTCTGTTATTGGTATATTTTGGTGAATTCTCTATCTCATGGTTGATAAGTTGCATGTTATCTTGTATCCTTGAATAATTTTGTTAGAAACCCTAAGGAAGGAATACAATTATTTATCCCCTTCCCTTGTTTTATCCATTTTAATTTTGTTGAAGCATTTAAGGTCAAGTTAGGGGTTGTGATTGTACATCCCCCTAACCTTGTCTTTATTGGTTATAACCTAGGGTTTATGATTGTATACATTTCAGGATTTGACCTAGTTCCACTTGATCTCTTGCTAGATGCTATAGAAGAAGTAGGATGACACCTAGGGTTTATGATTGCATAAACTTTAGGGTTTTCTTTCTAAAAGGTTACACCTAGGCTTATGATGGTATACATACTATGGTTTTGATCTCCAATTCTTCTCTTTATTTTATCCTCCATTGGAAGTTTTTGCATTGACTCCATATGCCTAAGGATTGAAGACAACACTAGTCTTCTTGTTAAAAGTGATACCACTATAGATAGACTCTTCTTATCTCTTAATGCTTTGTGTTAGTTAAGGACCATTGCATTTGCATCTTCATTTACTATCATTCTTAGTATAATTCCTTGAATTTGTTATTTAGAAGCATATCTAACATAGTAATTGTTGCAATAATTGCATTTTCATCCGTTAGGGTTTGTCATATTGCATTCAATTGATATAGTTTCATGCTCTTTCTCTCATGAAATCATTAGTTAATGGTTTATAAGTCTTGTACTTGGTATTTGGAATATTTTACATAGTCTTCTTATCGGTTTTAGAGATGATTTGTTGATAGTGTTATACACTTGTTACATGCTCAAATATCTTATCTATCATTCAAGTTCATTTACAACTTTGATTTTTATTTTAATAGCTAGTGTTTCAAGGAATTTAATTTACTTTATTAGATTAATAAACATCATTGATTATATTATAAGAACCCATCACATGCGCACAATCAACTTGTTCTATCTAATTCACCCTAACCTTGCCATTGGCCTAGTTAATCAAGTAACCAAGATAGAGGTTGTAAACTTTCATTTAGATTGTTATAAGATCCATTGAGGTTGCTATGGAATCCTCCCTTGTGTTGGATATTTATCCTTCACTAAAATGAGGAAAATCATTTCTTAGGTGACAATGAAAATTACTTCCATATGTTACACTTTACAAGCACCTTGTGAAGGATTTGCACAAAATGCTAGTTTGGTTGATAACAAGGACCAACTACAAATTAGGGTGAATCTCCCATAGAGTGGTGTCAACTACTTGTATGGCATTGAATTGTGGAATAATATCGAGTGACATTTCTTGAATAACTTCCATGTGATGAGTGGTGCTAATTTTAAGGGAAAGAAAGTAATGTCTTTGAGGGTATCTTTGTGCCCTTCCTTAGTGAAGATCACATATACATGCTTGAAATCCATGGTAACAAGTCCCTATGTGCATAGCCATTCTGCATTCATATTGTGAATGTAGAGTACCCCTTGGAATTCACAGTGTAAATGCCAAGGGGCACACTTATTGTATCAAAACCATGCCTAATACATCTACTTGATGCATCACATTCTAGGAAAAAAGTATTAGTAAAATCTAGCACTGCTAATATTGAATTACTCCACATGGAATTCATGGTGATAACTCCCAAAGAGTTCCCCTTAGCATTCACAATGTGAATACCAAGGGATCCTCTTATTTCATTAGAATCGTGTCAATACCTCTACAAAAGGCATCACATCCCTGGACAAAACTCTTAGTAAAATATAGCACTATTAATACTAGAGTAGTGCACATGACATCCTTTAAAGTTGAGAAGGATTAATCAACTACCTTGCTCCATAAAAAGGCATTAGTTTTTAGAATTGATGTTAAGGGAGAATATTTTTTCCATAAATTTTTACAAACTTCCTGTAGTATCTGGAATAAATCCTAAGAACCCATGGAGGCTCTTCAACATCTTGGGACGAGTCCACTCTTGTATATCCCCAAATTTCCTAGGATCTACTCGTACTCCATCCCGACTGACAATGTGACTTGAGTATTCAACCTATGAACCCCCCCAAAAATATTTGGAGTGTTTAATGAATCCATTTGACATGCTCTATGTTGGAATCCTAGGTTTTGTTGTAGAAACCTATGTAGAAAGGGTAAAAAAATTTTGTTCATGAGTCTCCAGAAGGTGGATGGAGCATTTAATTGGCCAAAGGGAATCACTAAAAATTCATCATGACCCTTATGTGTGTGGAAGGTTTTCTTCTAAGAGTCTACCTCTTTCATCTATATTTGGTGGTGGTTGAAACATAGGTCAAGTTTGGTGAAAAACTTAGCTTCATAAAGTTCATCCAAGAGATCATCAATAACTAGGATGGGGAATTTTTCTTTGATGATTAACTTATTGAGAGCCCTAAAATCAAGACACATGTTCCAATTACCTTCCTTTTTAATACCATGACCATCAATGATATATAGCAATTGGTACAAGGATGTATGAATCCAACATCAATGATCTTTTCTATTTCATTCTTCTATGCAAACAAGTTTCAATAAGGATTCACATTGGGTGGTAGACTACTAAGAATTAGTGGAATAGCATGGTCAGTCTCCCCTCATGAAGGTGGTAAACCCTAGTAATGTTGATGTTTAGAGAGGACCAACTACAAATCAGGATAAATCTCATGTGGAAGGGTGTCTAACTACTTGTATGGGATTGAATTGTGCAATAATGCATGAGTGGCCTTTCTTCAATAACTACTAGGGAGGGATCATCGAACGTAGTCGTCAACTCTGACACCCCCCCCCAACACACACACACACATGCAAAAAATATAACACCTGCCCAACATTCTCCCATTTGTTTTTTTCTTTGCATATAGGGGGTCATAAGATTACATAGTCAACAATCTAGGGGAACAATGCCCATTGTTTCTCTACACTATGATAACTTCTCAGAGCTCACCGAACTTGCTAATGAATCTGTAACATTCTTCAAAGTGTCAACCTTCTCTAACAACACCTTCTTTTCTTCAATGGTGTCTCTCACAAAGTGATACTAAATATCAATATGCTTTGTCTTTGAATGGAAATATGGGTTCTTTTCCAGGAAGATTGCATGCTGACTATCACAATCTAACCTTACTACTTGTTTTACCAACCCAATACCTGAACACAATATTTGTAACCATATTGCTTCCTTGCATGTATGAGGTCCTGCCATGTATTCAACTTCTGTAGTTGAGAGTGCCATTGCACCCTGTCTTTTTCTCATCCAATTGATTTCTCCTCCAAATAGGTTAAACACATACCTACTTGTATATCTTCTGCAATCCATATCTCTATTCTAATCTGCATCAATAGACCCATGTATGTCCAACACTCTGTCTAATAATAATATTCCTTGGTAGCACAATACATAGCTAGAAGTGCCACAAAAATACATGAAAACTCTCTTTACTGTTGTCCAATGCTCCTTCCCTGGTTTTGACATATACCTGCTAAAAAATCCCACTACATGTGCAATGTCTAGTCTAGTATAGACCGTTGCATACATCAAACTACCCACTGCACAAGCATATGGAACATGGGACATGCCCTCTTCCTCTTCCTGTATCTTGGGACAATGATCTGTAGATAAATTTACACCTACATGAATAGGAACTTTGACCGGCTTACTTTCCTGCATATTAAACCTCTGTAATATCATCTCAACATATTTTCTCTAATTCAACCAGAGTTTCCTGTTTGCACGATCTATTTTAATCTCCATTTCCAGAATGAAGTTAGCAGCATCAAGATTTTTCATGTCATATTTGGAGGATAGTTGTGATTTCACCTCCTTGATAACATCCATGTTATTTCCTACCATAAACATGTCATCGACATACAACATTACATAAATGAAGTGATTACCAACTTGCTTGGAATATACACAGTGATCAACCCTGCTTCTCACAAATCCCAGTCCAAGGATTTATGTGTCAAAATTTTGGTACCACATCCTAGGTGATTGCTTCAGACCATATAGTGACTTCTTTAGCTTACAAACTAGCTCTTTCTTTCCATTCATTACAAATCCTTCTGGTTTCTTCATGTAGATTTCTTCTTCCATATCCCCATGTTGGAATGTTGTCTTCACATCCATATGTTCTACTTCAAAATAAAAAGCAACGACAACATATAAAAGAAATCTCATATAAGTTAACTTGGAAACATGAGAAAACATTTCACCAAAGTCAATTCCCTCTACCCAAGACTAACCTTTTTCTACTAACTGAGCTTTGTGTTTCTCCACTTTTCCTTCTACATTCAAATTCTTCTTAACCACCATTAGCTATCAATGGTCTTTCTTCTAGTTGGTAACTCAACTAGATCCCATGTCTCATTCTTATCCAAGGCATCTATCTCTTCAACCATGACCTTCTTCCAGAGTTTACTATCCTCTGAATTCACTGCTTTCTTGACAGTTTTGGGATCATCATCAATAATAGATAAAGAAAAATTATCATGGAAATCAGGTGGACTATACCTTTATGGTTTCCTTCTTTCCCTCATTTATCTCCTTAATACTGGAGTATGAGGTTCTTCTTCTTCTGATTCATCTTCTTTTGTTGATTTAGATTTTGCATCATCTAGCTCAAACTCTATTTTCTTAGGTTCTTCTTGCCTTGGTAGGAAATATTTAATCTCTCTAAAAACAACATTCCAACTGTAAACAATCTTCTTAGTTTATGGGTTCCAAAACTTATAACCTTTCATACTATCTTTATAATAAATAAAGATACACTTTTCAGCTTTATTATCCAACTTACTCATATTTTGTTTTGGAACATGTACATAAGCATCATAACCAAACACTTTGAAATGTTCAAGAGAGGGTTTCTTACAAGTCCATACTTCATGTGGAGTTTTTTCCACCAACATTGATGAGTGTGATCTGTTTACCAAGTAACATGCAATACCCACTGCCTCTGCCCATAATTCATGTCCTAACCTGGCACCACTGAGAATGCTCCTTTCTTTTTCCATCAACATCCCGTTCATCCATTCTGCAACCTCATTCTGTTGAGGTGTGTATGGAGTATTCTTCTGCCTTTCTATACCACACTTCTTATAGAAATCTTTGAATTCATTCCTATAGAATTATCCACCATTATCTATCCTCAAAACCTTTATTTTCTTTTCTGTTTGATTTTCTATGAGAGCCTTAAACTCTTTAAATTTATCAAATACCTAAGATTTATTCCTAAGAAATTAAATCCATGTGTTCATTGAGAAATCATATATGAATGAAACATAATACACATATTTACCTAGTGATGGAACAAACATAAGTCCAAACACATCACTATGCATCAACTCTAAGATCCCCTTTGCTCTTGTAGCACTAGATGGAAATATTACTTGATTATGTTTACCATATATTCAATGTTCACAAAAATCAAAATCCAAAGTGCAATTAGACATACCTTCTGTTATCACTTTGTAATTTCTCGGCTAAAGAAGAAATTGACGGAGGTAACTGTTTCAACCGCTTGGAGTCTTGGATCTAGCCCTCCAAGACTTAGAGAGGGCTCTCTCTGTATGATTTAGCTTGGTTTGGCATAGAATATTAGGCTAGTTATGAGGGATCGGGGTTTTTTGGTTTTAAATGGTTGGTTTGGGACAGCAAGGAGGGCCATTGGGAAAATGGGGTCTACACTTAAATATATGATTCACTCTCAGATCTAGACAAAAATCTTACACAGGGCAAGGTAGTGGAAATGTTGGATTGAATTAAGTTTGAATGGTGTCGATTGAGGAAGAAATAGGGGAGGAAAAAACCAAGTAAAGGAGCAGTTAAGAATTCATAAACTGAGCTTTAGAAGAGAACATAAAGATTACCAAAAGATCAGATGCAGAGTATTTCACCAATAAATTCTGCTCTATTACTATCATTTGATAATAAGAATTTGAAAACAAATGGTATGATAACTGGAAGAAAACACTTAACATAGAAGAGGAATGCCACCAACACCTTGACACAAGAATCCTGTCAACAACTTGTTTATTTTTGATTGATCATTTGAGATTACAGAAAAAAAAACTTTCTGGCGAAACACAGCCCGCGGTCCAACAAAAGAAAAAACCTCACAGGTCGAACCCCCTGTTCCTCATCAAGTACAATAATATATCTCCTTTTTCCCTCACCTCGAATCACTCAGATCAAATTCTAAATACAAAGAATCCCCCCGAAAAAGACAAGTGTCCTCTATCTAAACACAAAATCATGAGTGTTACAACTAAATCCCTCAAATTAGGATTTAGCTCTTAATGAGTTTTTACAATAAGAAACAACTTTCTTTTAGTGTGAAATGGATGAGAATCATCCCTAAATCCAACTAGGAGTCATGAGAAAAGATCTGGTAGGGTGTAACAGAAATCTGGGCGAGATTCATGCGATTCTAGTTGTCTCTGTCGAGTGTCTTGTGAAATGGTATGTTGCTGGAGGTATCTTCCAGATGATGTACCGATGGCGGGTTCTATGAACTCATACACCCAGTCATATCATGTCAAACTCTGGCGAAGCACCACGATAAGGAAGAAAAATGTTGAGATAAAGGTGAAAATGCGTGGAATGTGGGCAAAAAATGGTGTTAGATAAGGAGTAAGTTGCCACTAGTCCACCTCCCTAATGATGAAAAATAGATCTTTCAATCGACACACAGAGCCTCCGATTCTTCTCTAACTGATAATTCCTTTCCACCTCCAGGGGTGCTAATCAACTGCTCGTTCAATGGTGAACCAGAGTTGTTACCTGTGCGTTTAATGGAGTAAATAATTGAATGTTCTGACTGCCAGACATCTCCAGGACTGAATCGCTGAATGATGTCTGCACGTAGGCCGGACAGGTGACAGAGCTCTCCATGCAAAAAATCGGAAGAAACGACAAATGGTACTTATGCAGAGTTTTAATGCGAAAGGATAGGTGGAGTCTTAATCAATTACCACAACACATCAAATCAAGATTTAACATACACAGAGTAATTATACCACTTCTTCATCACCATTTCGCTTAACTTTTGACGGTTAACCTTCCATCATTACACCAATTGATATCTGGATCATGTGAAAATGCGGGCTCTGACCTTTCCAAGCTTACGTGTTTTCGTTGGTTAATCGAGCTTTTCTTTTCTCTTTTAACCAACGAAACCTGTATGATTTCTACAAGGTCTTCAATACTGGTGCCACCCTTACAGCATGAAATTATAACAGGACCAGTAGACACACGGTCAAGAATAATGGCAAAGAACATTTTGTTAGCAAGAGACAACCTCTTTCTCTCCAAGAAACGCATCTCTGATGGTCTGCTTCACTTCTGCAACTGAAAATACAACAATACCTTTGGGAACATCCACTCCATATTTTCTCATCAGACTTGGTCCCTGGTATTCATGGATATTGAGATGTCGGACTTGCTGCTGCCACGATTTGCAATAGAACAGGGCATCCGGTCGTTGGTATCGACACCTTCAATATGGCAACTAACGTCTGATCTTTTCTCCTCGACATCTACGTATTTCCTCTTGGCACCTGGCGTTAAGTTTTAATTCTGGCACCTCTTTTAGATCGGTGGGATATAACCCGCATTTGAGCCGAGAAACTCTTTCAAAACATTGATATACACCAACGTTGCCAATACATATCGACGCGTTGAGCACATTACGCCCCTCTGGGGTTCCTTTTCCATATGAATTGGTGCAGGCGCTTGGTGGTTGGTCCTTGACTGGCATGTGTATCGTGTTGACTCTTGGTTTGTGTGTTGGATGCAGGTGCGTAGACTTGGCCACTGTGATCTTGGAGGATTGGCGCTCAGCCAATAATTTTTTACCAAAATTTTAACATATGACATGTTTCTGTATCAGACCCGAGAGCCCTTTCTGGCTCCAATAATTAAATATAAAGCCGAGCTTCCATAAGCCTGTAAAAGGCCCAAGAACTTATTGGCTTACCAAAACTAACGACAAAGCCAAATTTTGGTTAATAAACCAAAAATTCGAGATTATAGAACCTTTGCCCAAGCAATCCTGAAAGACAAGAGACTTTTCCAGATTCATGTCAAAATGTGCAAGTTAGTATGTAATGACATTTTCCTTACGAAATCTATGTAAGGTGATGATATTGTGCGAAACTAATGCGCCTAAACACAAAGAGTTCTCGTCCTTTTCACCTTTCCACTACACGTTGTGCAACAATGTTAGGTCTTTGATCATTTGGAAATAATTTAAAAAATGGAACTGAACAAACTTTCAATCCCAAAATCGAAAGATATCAGTCAGAATATTGATCTTCCCTATAAGTTATAGGGTCCTAACATAGGCTCCACCTGGGGATGGCAGCTCCTTGGGAGGTGTCAAGAATCCATAGAACTCTGAATTTCACAGACCAACTAATCATTGGGTTGTCCCCAAACTGTAAACTGAAAATAAAACCATGAAAAACTGAACCGGAAGAAGTGCTCATCCTGTTGAGCTTATTGGCACACTCCTACCTACCCTACTTTGCTAACAGTTACTACTCAATCAGGTAATGAAAAAGTGCCAATGAAGCCAACTCAACAGTTGATCCCATGATTGGGCTTCCTCATCATGCTTGATGAAAATCAAAACTGAAATATGTAATGGCAACTGGTGATGGCTCGGGTCCTTGCAGAAAAAACATGATTGAACAATTATACTGAAGAGGAGCTCCATATAATTTGCAACCGGGTCAGCAAAGATATGATCTATTTGTTGATTATCCAGGTATTCATTCAATATTTTAACATGGATAAGTTTTCCATTCATATCCTCAATATTAGACCATGACTGCAACCGTTCAATTTCAGACTTATGCTTGCAAACAAAATATTCATCAATCAGAAAATCGAAAGATAATACAATATCTTTTGGTTTTGGAGACGTAAGATTCTCATAAAATTGTTTTGGATGTTGGAAACTGTAAGACTGAATCTGAGTATTCAAGAGCTCAATGTCCTTTTCAAGTCTTTCAACAAACAGCTCGAGAACACAAATTTTAATTTCATGAGAAAATTTTCTCGATTTCCAACAATGAAACACGGCTGTTAACGAAGCTTCATCAATTTGAAAATCTACTAACTCATCCCTGAATTCTTTTATAGCTTCACAAGATATAGGATTTTCCACATACCTTGTCATCTTGAATCACCATCAATGCTCTGAAATCTGGATTCTTCGCCAGTGAAGTCGCTTGTGAACTTTGAAGCTCGGGATCTTGAACAATGGAGTCACCAGGTGAATGGTACAACCTTCCTGTGTTTGGCTTCTGTTCACCGTCAAAAGTCAAAACTAAACTTGAAGTGCATTTCTAGAGGATGCTCCCCAGTGGAGTCGCCAAAATGTTATCACTCTATAATTTCTCGGTTGAAGAAGAAATTGACGGAGGTAACTATTTCAACCGCTTGGAGTCTTGGATCTAGCCCTCCAAGACTCAGAGAGGGCTCTCTCTGTATGATTTAGCTTGGTTTGGCATAGAATATTAGGCTAGTTATGAGGGATCGGGGTTTTTGGTTTTTAAAAGGTTGGTTTGGGACAACAAGGAGGGCCATTGGGAAAATGGGGTCTGTGCTTAAATATATGATTCATTCTCAGATCTAGACAAAAATCTTACACAGGGAAAGGTAGTGGAAATGTTGGATTGAATTAAGTTTGAATGGTGTCGATTGAGGAAGAAATAGGGAGGAAAAAACCAAGCAAAGGAGCAGTTAAGAATTCCTAAACTGAGCTTTAGAAGAGAACATAAAGATTACCAAAAGATTAGATGCAAAGTATTTCACCAATAAATTCTGCTCTATTACTATCATTTGATAATAAGAATTTGAAAACAAATGGTATGATAACTGGAATAAAACGCTTAACATAGAAGAGGAACGCCACCAACACCTCGACACGAGAATCCTGTCAACAACTTGTTTATTTCTGATTGGTCATTTGAGATTACAGAAAAAAAAACCTTCTGGCGAAACACAACACACAGTCCAGCAAAAGAAAAAACCTCACAAGTTGAACCCCCTATTCCTCAGCAAGTACAATAATATATCTCCTTTTTCCTTCACCTCGAATCACTCAGATCAAATTCGAAATAGAAAGAACCCCCCCGAAAAAGATAAGTGTCCTCTATCTAAACACAAAATCGGGAACGTTACAACTAAATCCCTCAAATTAGGATTTAGCTCTTAATGAGTTTTTACAATAAGAAACAATTGTCTTTCAGTGTGAAATGGATGAGAACCATCCCTAAATCCGACTAGGAGTCATGAGAAATGATCTGGCAGGGTGTAACAGAAATCTGGGCGAGATTCATGCGATTCTAGTTGTCTCTGTCGAGTGTCTTGTGAAATGGTATGCTGCTAGAGGTATCTTCCAGATGATGTACCGATGGCGGGTTCTATGAACTCATACACCCAGTCATATCACGTCAAACTCTGGCGAAGCGCCACGATAAGGAAGAAAAACGCTCAGATAAAGGTGAAAATGCGTGGAATCTGGGCAGGTAATGGTGTTAGATAAGGATTAAGTTGCCACCAGTCCACCTCCCTAATGATGAAAAACAGATCTTTCAATCAACACACAGAGCCTCCGATTCTTCTCTAACTGATAATTCCGTTCCACCTCTAGGGGCCCATGGGCGTTGATCAACTATTCGTTCAATGGCAAATTGGAGTTGTTACCTGTGCGTTTAATGGAGTAAATAACTGAATGTTCTGACTGCTAGATGTCTCCCGGGCTGAATCGCTGAATGATGTCTGCATGCAGGGCCGCCAAGTGACAGAGCTCTCCATGCAAAAAATCGGAAGAAACGACAAATGGTACTTATGCAAAGTTTTAATGCAAAATGATAGGTGGAGTCTTAATCAATTACCACAGTGCATCAAATCAAGATTTAACATACACAAAGTAATTATACCACTTCTTCATCACCATTTCACTTAACTATCGGCGATTATCCTTCCATCATTATGCCCATTGACATCTGGATCGTGAAAAAATGCAGGCTCTGACCTTTCCAAGATTACATGTTTTCGGTGGTTAATCGAGCTTTGATTTCTCTTTTAATGTGGCTAATCGAGCTTTGATTTTCTCTTTTAACCACCGAAACCTGTACGTTTTCTGTAAGGTCTTCAACACTAATGCCACCCTTACTGCATGAAATTATAATAGGACCAACATACACACGGTCAAGAATAATGGAAAAGAACATTTCGTTAGCAAGAGACAACCTCTTTCTCTCCAAGAAACGCATCTCTGATGGTTTTCTTCACTTCTGCAACTGAAAATACAACAATACCTTTGGGAACATCCACTCCATATTTGCTCATCAGACTTGCACCCTGCTATTCATGGATATTGAGATGTCGGACTTGTTGCTGCCACGATTTGTAATAGAACAGGGCGTCCGGTCGTTGGTATCGACACCTTCAATATGGAAACTAACGTTTGATATTTTCTCCTCGACATCTACGTATTTCCTCTTGGCACCTGGCGTTAAGTTTTAATTCTAGCACCCCTTTTAGATCGGTGGGATATAACTCGCATTTGAGCCGAGAAACTCTTTCGAAACATTTATATACTCCAACATTGCCAATACATATCGACGCGTTGAGCACATTACGCTCCTCTGGGGCTCCTTTTCCATATGAATTGGCGCAGGTGGTTGGTGGTTGGTCCTTGACTGGCATGTGTATCATGTTGACTCTTGCTTTGTGTGTTGGATGCAGGTGCATAGACTTGGCCACTGTGATCTTGGAGGATTGGCGCTCGACCAATAATTTTTTACCAAAATTTTAATATATGACATGTTTCTGTATCAGACCCGAGAGCCCTTTCTGGCTCCAAGAATTAAATATAAAGCCGAGCTTCCATAAGCCTGTAAAAGGCCCAAGAACTTATTGGCTTACCAAAACTAACGACAAAGCCAAATTTTGGTTAATAAACCAAAAATTCGAAATTATAGAACCTTTGCCCAAGCAATCCTGAAAGACAAGAGACTTTTCTAGATTCATGTCAAAATGCGCAGGTCAGTATGTAATGACATTTTCCTTACGGAATCTATGTAAGGTGATGATATTGTGCGAAACTCATGTGCCCGAACACAAAGAGTTCTTGTCCTTTTCACCTTTCCACTACACGTTGTGAAGCAATGTTAGGTCTTTGATCATTTGGAAATAATTTAAAAAATGGAAATAAGATATCAGTCAGAATAATGATCTTCCCTATAAGTTATAGGGTCCTAACACCTTCAACCATACCTTTACCGTGTAGTGTTCGAAGACCCTTTTCTCTAATATGTCCCAGTCTTTGATGCCATAACATGGTATTATTTTGAGGGATAATATGGATCTTGTCTTCTTTATTTCTCTGCTTAGGGACAACAAAAATTCTACACCCACCAGTATAAGTGCCTCCCAACAACTTGTACATATTTCCACATTGAACTCCCCTCATCAACACCATTGCTCCTTTGACCATCTTGCAAGTGCCCTTTCCCAATAAAGTATCCACACCTGCATCATCCAACTTGCTTATAGATATTAGGCTCCTGGCTAGATATGGAATGTGAAGAACTATAGGGAGAGTTTTAATCCTTCCATCTTTCAACAATAGCTTAACCCTTCCACGTCCCATGATTTTGTTTGTCGAGTCATCTCCTAGAAAGACATCACCAACATTATACTTTTTATATTCATTGAACTACTCCCTATGAGGAGTCATATGAAGTGATGCACCTGAGTCAATCAAACATACATCACAATATTCATGTGTACCTATAGATTCCAGGTAAACATCACCTCCTTTTTTTGTGGAGGTTTTCACCTCTGTGGAAGAGGCATCATCAGATCCCTTTGCTTTATCAACTTTCTTAGACCTGTAATCTTTCTTATAATTCCCAACTTTACCACATTTCCATCATTTTCTCAAATATTTAGATCTACCTTTCGATTTAAATCCCACCCTTCGAAGACTTATTTATATTCATATCTTGGGGACGAACTCTTACTGATAAAGAATCTGTGCTATGACTATCCATGTTTTTCCACCTCATCTCTTCTGATAACAAGGATGAAACTACATCCTCATACTTCAATGTATATTGAGTGGTACTACCAATTGATACAACTATTCAAGAGTATGGAAAATAACATAAAAAAGTAATACACTTATCTTCTTCTACAAGTGTAATATTAATAGATCCAAGTTGACTTACCACAGCATTGAAGGCATTTAGATGCTCTGTCACAAAAACTCCATCTTCCATCCTAATATGATATAACTTATTTTGAAGAAGCAACTTGTTTACCAAGGACTTTGACTGATACAAATTCCCCAAATTTTCCCATAGTTCCTTGGTTGTAGATTCTCCTGACACATTCAATAACACTGAATCTGCTAGACAGAGTCAAATTGTACTCCTTGTTCTTCTATCCAACTTCTCCCAATATTCTTTCGACATACTAGTACATTGAGTACTAGTATTTTGTGTACCAGTAGATTATGTACCAATAGTTTGTGTACTACTAGGTTGTGTAGCAATAGGTTATGTATCAGGATCCACGGAGATCCATTGTCTTTGTCTACAAGAAGGTCCTCCATCTTAAGCTTCCACAACTCAATTTTTTTACCATTGAACTTCTCAATATCAATTCTAGAACTTCTCTCCATTATCTTTCAAGACATGAATCACCACTACAAATCTCCCATTGAACCCATGTTTATCACAGACCCAAGATAAACTTGATCTATCAAGACCAATCCAAACCCTCAACAACAAAGGTGTCCCCCTGAAGCCAAAAACGTTCTTTGATACCACTTGTAAGATTTAAACCTATGAATTAAAGAAACACATGCAAATTATTAATCAAAGCATAAATTAATCAATGAATCATACACATAGTACACAAATATCTACACTGGAAACCCTTAACCAGAAGAAAACTATCATTCCTTGGTGCCACACCTCTCAACTCTTCATTGTATTAATTTCACCATTCACAATACAATATATACAAAATATTTTAGGTATTCTTTAGCTATCGAAACCCTAATCCCTTAATCCATGATTAATTTAGAAAATCACTAAAAATATCAAAAAATGCTAAAACAAGAAAAACCACCCCTCAAAAAATAATTTCGGGGCGTTGCCCTGAACTCCGTTGACTCCGAGTAACCAGGGCGGGGGAATCCTAACCCCCAATGGGACCCCCCCAGGAAAGTTCCCGACGCACATGACATAAAGACCACTACTAGGGAGGGATCGTTAGACGCAATTGTCAACTCTGACACACCCCCTTGCCCCCCCCCACACACATGCAAAGAATATAACACATGCCCAACAAGTTACACACCATGTACAAAAATTTGAGCATGGAGCACAACTCCAATATATATAAGAGAGATACATTACACAATATATTCTTAAATTATAGGATAACCTCCTCCAAATATCCAAATACATTCATACATCACAATTCACATGTCCTCAGTAATGAATACATGATCTCTATATATACCTATTCACACCCTACACATGAGGCCCCTTTACTATTAGGCTGACCCTACTACATATACATTTGCGAATTACATGTGCATTTATCCCCACATATGCCCCCCCTTGGGTTCATATCATATACATTTAACCCCATATATGCCCCCTTGGGTCATAACACTCTCATATAAATAAAATTATGGGTGTTGATGTTGTCAATCAATACAATCACTTTGTGGTGCTTGATATAACCAATAAAATTCAATTTTTGGGGTGCCAAGAAACTGGATAAGGAATGGAGAGAATATTTGGGTTCCTTGTAAGGGGCTTTCATAAAATTTTCCTCGTCCATTGGACGGGTGGAATCGTCTAAATATAGTTCAAGAGTTCCTTTAAAAAATATGTCTTCTGAATACTCCTGTGGGGATACAGCCATTTGAAATATTTATTGTTATTTACATTTGTTCCCTTTGAAATATCACTAATCACAATTATCGCAAAGGCAAAGGTGTTGGCCTTCTTCCATATCTTCTTGAGATAACTTATGGATTCTCACTAGCTATGATTTGGAGGGTCTGGGGGTAGTCACCATAGAGTGTCTAGTGTGAGTAGTGAATAAAAGTATCTTTGTTTGGGTATTGATCACCATATCAACTTCTTAATCTCTTTCGTAAGCTTCCAACCATGTTTCTTGGTGTTGTGTCATGATGTGTGCTTTAATTTCCTCCTTGAGACTATTGATGAAACATTCTTTTAAAAATTAATTAGATAGACCATCTATGTAGATTTCTAATTGCCTAAAGGTGACAATATAGTCAATAATTGTGCCTATTTGGTGTACATTTTTTAGTTGTCCTAAATAGTGAGTGTAATGTCGATCATAAAGGACCTGCACAAAACTGGGTCTAAGAAATGTAGCCTCCATAAGATTTCTTATACCATTTCCACCACTCTAAACAGTCTAAACTCAAATATAAGACCCACACTTTTTATTTTTTGTAGGTCATCAATAATTCCATGGAGAAATAAATAATGTTCCATTTATGTAAACCACTTTGATGGATCGAGACCATCAAATTTGTTAATGTCGACCTTTGGAAAGTGGTGCCATGAACTGTAGTATTGAAAGTGTGGGTGGGGGTTATCTAGAAAGAGAGTGTGAGTGGCTTGCACTTTGTTTGTTGTGGATTCCTCCTTAGTTGGATCAATTTTTGTATTTGGTATATGGATACCCAAGATGACACTTAAAACCTCCAACACCTTACCATGTCTGTTCATTGTGGTGTTTAGATCTTTGAGTGAAGAATCAATGATATAAACCCTAGCTTCATTGATTGGTTCTTAGCGAGTGGGCCATGGTTTTGGTTATCCATGTTTTCCATGTTGCAATTATAGACCATGAGACCACATTAGAGTTTTTCAAAGTGTTATTCCCCACTTATCTCATTGCAATCAATGGTTTGAAAGGAGTCTGCTCATATATACCATGAACCATTGCATTGTCGGGTCCACATAGAAAGGGTTACTTGAGAGTTAGACCCAACCGACCGGTACAATGCAAGGAATCTTTTGATATAGGTCTCTCACAATGGTAGGAGTATTACTCCCTACTGAATATTACTGTGTTGATTGAGTTTCCAAATTCCTTATGGGTGAAAATATGTAGGAATTTTATTGCTCGACTGCAAAGGATAGGGTTTGTAGGGTCTTAAGGAAATATGAGTGTCAAGTGATATATATATCTGATATACTAAAGGGTTTCCAACAATATTACTTGGCCAAATATTTCACAACACCAACTAAGGAGGATAGAGCATACCATTAGCCATATTACTTGACACCCTGGTATGCGAGAGTAATCTCCTCAAGTGTTGTTCTTAGTGTACTATAACAATAATATGACCACAAGTTTATGTAAGGGTTGTTTTAGGACTGCCTAAATGGATTCTAATATACCTGAGGGTACGTGGAATATAATTTCATATACAGGTGTTATTTGATGTGGAACTACTCGAACGGGTACCAATAAAGGTTACAAGGGTGTCCAACCAGGTGACATGACTTGTATTTTCTACGAGTATTCTTTCGCGATCGCAGTTTTACCCACCAAATAAAAAAACATTTGTGTTATTTAAAGACGTCGAAAACGTCTCTCGCCTAAAAAATAGTCTGTTAAACACTGGAGGTGTGTTGGCTTGGGAAAGATCTCTAATACCACTTGAATTATTCCTTGACCCTTAAACTTGAAATAAAATATAGTATACAGAGAATATAATTGTAGAAAACTAGATACAAGAGATAAAAATATTAAATATGCAAAAGATACCCTTGTATTATGAGATTCAAAAGAAGGAAAGCAATGTTCACTTTCTTCTTAAGGTGGGGCGACCTTTCACTGAATAAAGCTCCAAATACAAAAACACACAACCAAAACATTCCATAGCCTCCTATCTCTTTAAATAGGTTCTCAACAACAAAATACTAACTACTCATGGTCCATCACTAATGGGTACCAACTACCTATCATGCCTTACAATGTGGACCCTTTTACATTAAATAACTGTCCACTACTATCTATTGGGCCTTATTCAAAGAGGATGGCCACATACATCAATTGGATAAATCCTAAGTAGCCTAAAGTAGATAGGTTAGGGTAGGAACCTAACACATGATCATCTTGTAGCTTGCTTGTTTACAACTTGCAACCATACAAGTATGTACTAATTTTTCATTTCCTCGGGAGATTAAACCTAAAAATATTCTAGATGAATTGTTAGTGGTTATGTGGCCGAGCAAAAGATGGTTTGATTGTGTATCATAGATATCACATGATAGTCACAATTAGTGGATGGACCTAAATATTTTTGAGTGACTAACCCTTTGACTATTCAGACACTTTGGTTTGACTAACAAGACAACTTACCAAAGGAATTCATTCACACACACTAAAGGAGTTGATTGTTTGAAAGGTGAAAGTCACAAGTTTAGCACTGGAAAATATAAAGGGGGTACTTGAATACCTAGGCATGGGAAATATTAAATAAATCCCAATAGAGGGAGATCAACCCCATAAAACTTGTAAGTGATTGCTTCTTCCCCACCCATAAATTCCTAAGTAACGTATTAAAAGAAGAAAAAGAAAAGGATGGGAAAGGAAGTTAATTTGTTGTAGGGTGAGGCAAATAACCTCCATCAAGGCTATGGATGCTTGACTAGAAGTGGAGAAATTTTTGTGATGTTGTGGTGACTCTATTGAGGTTATGAACAATCACGAGTAGTGAAGCAACACCCGAGGGATAATATCTTCCATGCTCGTGGAAAACAATTCCACCTCAAATCTAAACAAGCCATGTGATTATGATTGTATTCTAGATAATTGATTCTTACTAAGATTAACAAATCTCATTAGTACTCTTCTTGGTCACAAGAGTTAAGTTCGTCAAGCCAGTTCATGAGAATGATCACTAATTCAATTGCAATGAAGGCCTCCAGTGACCTCACTTGTGTTTCAATTCTTAGAGTTTCATGAAAAGTACATGAATCTATCTTCACTTCCTATTCATATTTCATTGGCTTATATCATATATTCTTGGCTTCGTCAAGTATGTTTCCATATTTTGAGGCCCTCAAGAAATCCTAGATCCTAAGCCTTGGGGACCCCTCATTTTTTTAAATCCTCACCAATCACAACTTTCTATTCTTTGTTACTTATGATTTCTGATGCGACTGACATTCTTAGATGATTTAGTTTTATTTGATTTTATTCATCCAATTGGATTTTTTATGTGAAGCTTGCATGAATGATCATGGTGCTTTATTAATGATTAACCGATGGTGGTTATTATGGTCTTCGTACCTTCTCATGAATGAGACTAACTCACTTCTTTCTCCTTTGGTAATGAACTATCTCTCTAACTACCTATTGGAGTTCATTATGGTATTGTCTTCCCTTTGATCTCATTACTTCATTAATCTCCTTTGATTGATATGTCTCCTTGTTAAGCTTACTTGTGTGAGGTTCTTATTGTGTTGAATTTATTTAGTGGCTATGCTAAGATGGTTTTGTCCTTGCCTCTTTCATGAAGTTTCTTCTATTGATTGATTAATGATTATTTCTCTCCTTATCTTTGGTTATTGATTGTTCGTGATTGAGTGGTGAAGAGTTATCTCTTAAGAGTTTTGTAATTCCAGGTGCCTCCTTAGTTTTTCTCTATGCACATGGATGTTTTCTATATATATTCACTCGTGGAACATATAAATGTAAGAAATGACCATGCAAGGCTTTTTTAATAGTACAACTCATCGTACCATTCTATGTGATCATTGACCATTGGTGCCTTGATTTGTGATTAAGTGCTTATGACTCGATGGCCTTGATGTTGGGTTTGAGTTGAGTTTTCTTTGATAATATTTGCGTTAAAATTTTCTCACCTTATGATGTGATGATTTGAAGTTTTCAAAAAATCACTTACTAAAGAAGACTGTTTAATGTTCCTTTGTTTTATGTTAGCATGATTGCGATGGTTTTTTTGCTTGTCTAGAGAGGATCCTTGAATGCTTTATTTCAATGATATGGTAATTGTGTACATGTTCCAATCATTTTAGAAATAGCTAAAGAAGTGGGATAGAAGGCCCAAGATTTATATATTTTTAAAGATTTTGGGAGTTACAAAAGGAAGAAAAATATCACTAATAATTTTCCAAGTAGGGTTTCCTTTTAAAGAAATATCCCAAGAGGCTTGCTAATTCTTAATTGTCTATTATAAGAGTGACTATTTAGAGAAGTAAATTGATTGAATTAAGTTGACCATTCCGATTCAATATAGGCTCACTTCACTTGCCTTTTCTTATCTCCCCCAATCTTGAAATATGAAGTCAAGTGATAGGTTCTCCAAGCCTCATGAAAATTGCTGCACTTTGTTAACTCACCATGCACCCATGTTGCAATGACACGTTTCTTGTAGTAGAAGGTTAGCGATTATTCTCTTGGTGAAAATTTTGACTTGTAGATAAAAAAAAATTCCTCCCAGGTCGACCAAATAGATTCTACTCTCCAACTCACTACACTTTATTGGCAACTCTGCCTCTAAGGTGGAGTGATTTCTTTCCAACTACCTAGGCAATGTTTTAACTTATGCTTGGATCATTTAGGGATATAAGCAATTTATACATTAAATAGTTCCTTTGTTATTAGATCAATGTGCTCTCTTGCTTGGCCTCACATATTTATGAAGCGATTCTACATTCCTGTGGATAGCAAGACAACTCACTTTTGAGATGGGTGTGTCATACAACTTGTAGTCCTATAGTAGAGTAGTTATCTCAATAAATGTTGAGAAATAGTAGGTAGTGAATGTTAAGTAGTAGCATGACATGAATGCTATGAAGTAGTAGGCAATGAATGTTGAGCAACAACAAGCAATACATATTGTGCAATATCCATTAGCTAATTAATTGTCAATGGTTTCCAACATGTAGAATTGGAAAACCATACATGTTTTATGGTTTTGTTAAGCCTATTTATTAAGTGCTTGGGTTAGAGCTAGTGAGAGGGTCTTTAACTTACTATTATGCTACCAAAATTTTTCCATAGCATTTATGTTGTTGAATACTCTTGTTGAGAGCACAAAGACTCTGTAATGTATTGTAACCATTTGTTATTTGTTGAATAATACATTGACTTTGCTTTTGACTGTGGGGTTTTTTTCCCAAAAGGTTTTTCACCGGAAAATCATGTTGTTTAATGGTTATATATTTATGTGTTGTTTATTACTACAAGTGTGCTTTTTTATTTTTCTATTCCACACCTATACTTTCTTACATTTGGTATTAGAGCATGATCACCTCGGATCTAAGGCGTTAGATATGGGGATTTTTTTTATCTAGTCTTGGTTTGAATGAGAGCTTACATAGAAGTAAATATTGTTGCAAAAATGGTGAGAACATCTAGATTATAGGTGGAGAAGTTTAATCACACTAACTTTGAGCTATGGAAGCTCAACATGGAGGATTTTCTAGTAGATTGATATCTATGGGCTACAATATCTAGAACCAAACCCATTGGTATGAAAGATGAGAGTGGGAAATGTTGGAGATAAATGCAAGAATCCTTATTAGGTCGTGTTTGTCTAATTCGATGTTATTGAATGTTTCTAAAGAAAAAACTGCAAAAAATCTCTGGAAGATGTTGGGGGATTTATACTAAGCCAAATCCTTGGTTAATAAATGTTTTTTGCAAATAAAGTTGTTTTCCTTGAGAGTGGGTGTTTTGATGATATTTTAGTCGAGCATATGAATGATTTTAATACTATTTTGACCCAATTGATCTCAGTTGGAGTGAATATGGATGAGGAATATCATTGTATGGCCCTTTTGTGTTCTTTACCATATTCATGGGAAAACTTGGTAATGGCGATTGGAAGCATTGTAAAGACTTTGGTGCTTGATGAGGTCATGGCTACTTTACTTTCATAGGAGGTGAGGTGGAAATATTAAGACTCCACCAATGAGGCCTTGGTTGGTCATGTAATATTTAAGGATAAATAAAAAGAAGATGGAAAATGGTAGACCCAAATCCCACAGGAGACCTAAGTTTCTTGTAAAGTCCAAGCAAAAATGTTGGAACTATGGAAAGGTTGGGCATTTTAGAAGAGGCTGCAAGGAAGAGAAAAAGAAGAATAAGAAGGAAAATATTGATTATGATGATAAGTCTGAAAAATATTCTTAGGAGGATGGATGAGATGCCTTTGTTATATCTCAAGCAACCCATGTAGGCCAAAGTGCATGGTTGATAGACTCTGGAACTTCATTTCATATGAGTTCCCATCGAGATTGGTTTTTAGTGTATGAAAAATATGATGGTGGGATGGTATACTTCAATGATGACTCTCCTCTTAGCATAGTTGGTTGTAGTAGAGTCTTAAACATATTCATTGATGGTAGAGTGAAGGGAATCAATGGAATTTTACACATTCTAGGTTTGGAAAAGAACCTACTATTAATAAGCAACTTAATGATGCAGATGGGGTTCTCACTAAGGGTGTTCATGTGGGAACTCTGTTCTATATTTATGCAAGAACCATTTAGTGCAACAATTCTTCAATTTCTATAGTGATGAGATCTGTAGAATCTACACCTTCATATTCAAATTCTATATCTACTTTTGATGGCCATGCTTTCTAGGTACTTAAATGAGCTCTTTATTTAGAAAGAAAGTTACTTGCAAAGAATACAATTCTATGGAACCAAAGATTGGGCCATATAGGTGAGAAGGGCCCATGGGCCTTGAAAAAAATAAATCTCAATAAATGTGTGCCATACACCTTGTAGTCTTGTAGTAGGAAATTTATCTTAATAAATGCTAAGAAATAGTATGTAATGAATCATGAGTAATAACATGCAATAAATGTTAAGCAATAGTATAAAATGGATGTTGAGAAATAATAAGCAATAAATTTTGAGCAATGGTAGGCAATAAATGTTGAGTAGCAACAATTGGCCAATTGATTGCTGGTGGTTTATAACATGTAGAATTGGAAAACCATAAATGGCTTAAAGCCTATTTATTGAGTTCTTGGGTTGGAGGTAGTGAGAGGGTCTTTAACTTACTGTTATGCTACCAAAATTTCTCTAGAAAATTTATGATAGAGAATACTCCAATTGAGAGCGCATAAACTCTGTAATGTATTGTAACCATTTGTTGGTTGTTGAATAATACATTGAGTGATCTTTGAAGTGTGTATTTTTTCTCCTAGAAGGGTTTTCCCTAGGAAATCATGTTGTTTAATGGTTGTATGTTTTTGTGTTGTTTATTACCACAAGTGTGTTTATTTATTTTTCTTCAATTCTTCTCTAATTGATTAGTGTAGGAAGTGTATTCTGCACCTCTGCTTCCTTACACTCATAACTCTATTAGATCATTAGACTTTTTAGTCAAAATGAAAAATGGTTCGAAGTATTTTGTTGCTTGAAGGTTTATAGTATAAAATTACAATCTAATTAAGAAATCATATTGTTGTTGTGTCATTTTCCTTTGACTTCATTTTTCACCTTCATCCTCTCAAGCACTCTAATGAATCTTTTCTTGTATGTCATTGTGTGCAAGGTAAATAATGACGAGGAATAAATGGAATTTATTTTGGATTCTGACACATGTTATACCAAAACCATTTTCACTCTAGAATCTTAATCTTCCATATATTATTGGTATCAAAGTGCTTCACTACATCTGTGAGATGTGGAAGCCTTGAACAAAGGTAAAAACAATTGTACTAGCATAGACCATAGTCGGAAGGATCATATGGAAAAACGTTCTCATTTTCACATAGTAGTGGCCAAAGTAGAGATCCTCCCATGTTCAAAAATCCTAGTTCAATGTCTAGTTTGACATACTGAGTCTGGGAAGACAAATATGAAGTGCATGAAAGGAGAATTGATTGGCCTCTTAGATCAAGGGAACACATAAATTTTATAAATTCTCTACTCTCAATATCTACATTTTGCAATCCTGGATGTACGGGTTCATAATCAACAAGGATTTACATCAAATATTGAATAAACCATGGGACCCCTCCAAGCCTTTTGAAAGGATTGATGTCTGAATCTACCTGATCTAGGTGGATATCAGTGGCCATCCACCTTTTTCGACTGGCTCAAAATAGTGTTCTGGCAATTTTGGCAATTTACTAATTTTAGCAGGTTTTAACTTTCGGGGCCATTTTGAGGGCCTAAATGAAGGTTTTTTGAGATCAAAGTTCTCAATGATAGTTGAAGGCATGATTGAGCCCCGAAAATGAATCTCCTTGACGATACCTTTCCAACGAGCTATCATACGCCTAAAACAAAGATCGTATGCAAAAGTTACGACCCCAGGAAGTTGATGTACTAACTTACCCAAACGGGGCCCGCATGACTTTT